>JARGYV010103404.1:0-38449 GCA_029532675.1 Ornithodoros moubata | reverse complement strand
TAGCTTTTTTTTTTTAGACCAGGATCTGTATCGAGTAAAGATGGTACAGGGGTTCATAATAAGTGGCCCAAGGACCGCCATTTCCCCGTGTATTTCTGCTTATTCCCAGCGTCAAAACCTAGGGGCCGCCATCTTGTACCCTAGTGCGCTACGAGTCCAACCGATCCAACCAATCTCATCTATAACTCATCCCCCTTCTTTCGATCCGGTGTAAACAATGAACATGGCGGCTTTGGAGTACTTGAACACTGCAGCAGCGTACGTGTCACTTCGTTTAATTTTATGTCCCCAGACCCATACGATACATCGAATTTTACCACTTCTGAATCTAACCGCTTACGATGTCGATTTTTTGCATCGCATCAGAAGAACGGTGACGAGTTATAGACTGGATTGGCCGGATAGGTTGGATCAGTAGCGCACTGTAGGGCACAAGATGGCTGCCGCCGGCGTTTGACGCTGGGAATAGGCGAGCTTGGGTCATCTGGTTCATAGGTTCATAGAGGGTGTCCACGGTAATGGTCACCAGAAACAAAAAGAAAATAAAAGAAACGGAAGCTACCTTCGGACCAACTGCATGTTCTCAAGTGTCGCCTGAGCTGATAGTCACTATTTTCAAGAAAAATTTGTTGTCTCGGGTCCTCTAAAAATGAGGCCCGCGAAGCAGGAGTATGCTAGAGGAACAGTACGTGCTACATGCTTTGCCAGACAGGGTTCCTCGTCTTCGTTGGCCTGGATAAACCACAGTCGATGACGCACAGCGGCAGTAGATTGATACGCAGTCACTAGCTGCCAGTTTCATCGGGGTACAGCGTTGCTATTGTACCTTTTACACTTTAGTTTCAGTTTCAGATGCCTAAGTTGTTGTCACAGATGAATCGAACTGAACATACCAACACATTAAGATAACTCAATTACCGCCCGTTGAAGAAACGTGCTCACCTTCTGCAGCGTACAGCATGTCTGCCAGCGATCTTTACCATCTTTACATTGTTACTAATCAACTTTAAACTATTCGAGTGTCTTTCTTATGTATAATTGTGCAGCAAACTTTACAAACTCATGACGCAACGGGCCGTCTGCTTTGTGTTGGCTGCAGCAGCGCTCAGTGATGAGCTAAAATATTTTAAAATTCATACTTTATTCAAAATTCTCTCTTTAAAAAGATGTTTTGGTGAGAAATTCTCTACCGCTGCTCACATACATATTCTAATTGTTGAGAAATATAACTGATAAAAAATGTTTTCAACCCGCAACGCACGTGGCGCGCAAGTAGTGAGCGTGCCACGGCTCTGGAGCGTGCAAGCCGTGCAAGCGGATGTTAATATAAGCGGTTTTGTTTTTCATTTGCTAATAATAATAATAGCAAAAATGTTGATTAGGAATCCTCGTCTGTGCTGCAGAATCATGAATTGCTTTCTGTCGACAACACGGCATGGAAGAAACTGCAATCTTAGCTCGTCAGTCAGTGATCAAGAGATTTTGAAACACAGAATTCGAAGTGGACCATCCCTACAACATTTCATAGCCAATTCAGAGCTTAACTCTGCTGAAGTATCTACGATACCCGAGTGTCATCCATACATTCATCCTACGGATATCGGCGGCAACGGACGAAATGGTTGTATTTTCGCAACTGGTCGTCGCGAGTGTTGCTCGCGACATGTAGTTTGCTATGTTTTTCAGTTTATTTCGAGACGTACGGATGCCAGATGAACGTGAATGATACAGAAATTGCGTGGTCCATCTTGAAGTCCGCCGGGTTCAATAAAACAAAAGACGTCAACATGGTATTTTGTGGCGCTTCAACAGAGTTTGCCCTCATTGCCAGCGTTGGTAGTTGTGTGGTGACTGTGACAAAAAGCTCAATTCAAAAGCTTAGTGCAAAACGTTGACAGGCAGAACTTGTGCCCACCAGCATAATAAGGTATCGTCTTCCGCAGGCTGATGTGATTCTCATCATGACCTGCGCAATACGCGAAGGAGCAGAATCCAAAATCTGGGCCCGACTGAAGGAGCTGAGAGCGATGAAAAAGACTCGAAGAAAATTGAAGGGACCACTTCAAATTGGGGTTCTTGGTACGTGTCGAAAACGTCTGGGTCTTGAATTTAGATCTTTGAGTTGATCACAGGTTGCATGGCAGAACGGCTGAAGGAGAAGCTCTTGGAGCAGGAGAAAGACGTGGACGTCATCGCTGGTCCGGACAGTTATCGCGATTTGCCGAGGCTCCTGGCTTTCGCGACCTCAGGGCAGAGTGGAGGTAAGAACTGGATTGGGCATCTTTCAAAATGTTCACCAACAGTTTTACCTACTATGCCACATATGCCTTTTAGTGAACGTCATGTTATCGCTGGAGGAAACGTATGCGGATGTTGTCCCGATTCGGCTGTCAGAAAACTCTAAAACTGCTTTCGTGTAAGTTCACCCGCCTGTAGCATCAATTGCTTCGGTGCAGAATGTTAGCTTTTGCTGACAACCTTTTTTCCACTTGTTTGTAGAATAAATTTTTCTTCATACAGATATCCATTTTCCTTTGTAAAGGTCCATCATGCGTGGCTGCAACAACATGTGTTCCTATTGTATCGTGCCTTTCACGAGAGGCCGAGAACGAAGCAGACCCATCGGGTCAATCCTGGATGAAGTTCGGATGCTGTCAGATCAGGTGAGTTGCATTTATGGCAGTTGGATTGGATAGATGGCACTAGTGAAGCTTTTCAAAAAGCGTTCAATATCTGAGCTACCTTGAGCTATCATTTAGAAGTTGCACAAGATGTGATACACCACTGTCGTCTTTTAACAGCAGTACACTGAAGTGAGGCACTGAATGTAATGCAATTGGTGTCACCAGCAGAAACATTTCAGTTGCCAATTGGAGGTGGCACTACTTACACTACCGGGACAATTTTTGACAGAAGAAACATACTTCAGTTGTCTCACATTTTTAAGCGACTCGACCACTGTCACTGTCAGAAAAATAGCTCGTCATCGAGAAAATAAAAGAGGCACTAAGACGGCTCTCTGGGCCAGTTGGTAGACCATATTCATTATTAAAAGCACTAAAATCTGAGTTCACACGGACGAGAAACAAAAGGGCACAACACAGAGTGCTCCTCTCAGCTGTTTACTGAAATACATCCGGCGGACCCTAGGTACGTTTGAATGTCAGCCACAACTTCATTAAAGGGACGGTCTCGTGCCAGACGACCTGTTTAAGGCCTATTCCATTCGAATCGCCATTGTCGAAAATGGCACACTGCCAATTTTTTTTTCTTGCCAGAAACGCAGCAGATATTAAGCTAAACGAATGAAATTGATACGACAACAACGTCCGGTGCGTCAGCAGGTACAGGAATCTGCTATTGGACGAAAAGCGCAGCGAATCGAGGCAATAGAAGCAGGTGACGGCGCACTGGGTCTCATTCAAATTTTGGTGTGAGCATTTGTCTGCAAAAAAGGCGAGATCTGTGATCACGCGCACAAGCCAATCACAAGTGCGGGAGACTGCGCATTCCCCGCCACTTCCTTCTGATGTCACCCCATGACGTTTTGTTATGTAAGAAAGGAGGGAGACGATAAAAACACACGACATCCGTCATCTGCTTTCTCCACTATTTGGTTAAATTTCTCAAACTATTGCACTCCTGCCAATGGGCTTTCGAAGTGGTCTTACATTAGTACTGACGTTTCTTGTTTCACTAAAAAAATTGACCTTTCTGTACGAGACTGTGATTTTAAAAGAGAAGAATGGTGTATGTCCACTTGTATTGTAGGGAGTGAAAGAGATAATGCTGCTGGGTCAGAATGTCAACAGCTACCGAGATACGTCCAGTCCCTTCGCAGAGCATCACAGTGACCAGCAGCGATTGAGTCGTGGTTTTAGAAGCATCTACAAAACCCCCTCGGGTGGGGTGAGGTTCGCAGACCTCCTGCACAAGGTCTCGGAGGTGGATCCAGAAATGAGGATACGCTTCACGTCCCCACACCCAAAGGATTTCCCAGATGAGGTACCTATTGGCCAGAAACAAGGTCATTTCTGTGAACTACATGAAGAATGCATTTAGTGGTAATGCTGTCATTTTTTGAAGCCACAGAAAGGCTGTAAGAGTGTTGAAGGGCCTTTATTACGATCTGGGGTTTCACGTGAAAGGTATCTGATGGGATGGAATGTAAGATGCAAGGAGCGTGCTGTAGTTTATGATTTTGTGATTTGACAGGTGCTGCAAGTGATGCGTGAGCGGCATAACATCTGCAAACAGATTCACTTACCAGCCCAGAGCGGGAACAGCCAGGTGTTGGAAAGGATGAGACGCGGATATACCCGAGAAGCGTATTTGGACCTGGTTGGGCACATACGCTCCTTTCTGCCAGGTTGGACACCTTTCTACCTGTGCTAATCACAAAGTTATTTAATGCCATTGTCAGGTGCACAATGCAGACATACTGCAAACAGAAGCAGAAAGATAGAAACCCTGAGACACAGGAAAGATGAAGGCACAGACAAATTGAGATGAGCCAAGATCTTAATATAAATGATATCAACTTCAAACAAGTCTTATCACTCTGTTTTGCTACATATACTGTTTGGGAGAGGCCCCCGTATATCCTGGCACTCACTTTTGCAAAGAAAATTTGGTGTCAGTGTTATCAGAGTGAATGGCATTTTAGTGACAAGCAACTCAAACTCTTTCTGCAAGTGAGTCGTTGGAACCAGATAATTCTGTCACTCCTTTACTTGCATGCAAAATGGACAATATTGAAAAGTCTCCAGAGGCCATTTTCAATTTACTTCTTGCATTCGACGTTAGAAACTCTGTCGGACCTGATGGAAGGCCTAATAATTTCCTTCCAAAACATTCTGATTGGTTCTACTGCAAGAGTGACCCTGGACCAATGAAAGGAGGCCTGTTGAGCACGATTAATTATCGTCCAATTTCGCTCACGTGTACTTGTGTAAATCCTTGAGAACACATAATTGTTAAGCAAGCTTTGAACTACTTGGAAATGAAGAATCTGCATCATGATAGCCAGCGTGGCTTTTGTACGGAGAAGAGCAGAGTTACGTTGTTGCTAAAAGCGATGCGCGACTACTTAGTATCACTCAGTGGTGAGGGCGTGTGCCCTCCTGTGCCTGCATGTGTTTCATGTGTCCACCGCGTTAGTAGTGCCTGTTAGAGCGACGCAGATGATATCGAAAACGTTGGCTTCTCTGTTGGGAGAGAGCTTTCTTTCCTTCCACCTTTGATTGTAGCCTTCAATTATGGCGTGTCTCTGTTGCACAGTTCCCTTCCTTTGGATGCGGCACACACCTCGTGTAGTTGACGCCTTTCTTGTTTGCAGAGGTGGCATTGACGAGCGATTTCATCTGTGGATTTTGTGGGGAAACAGAGGAAGCTCACCAGGACACCTTATCTCTGGTTTGTGCCGTATCCTACAACTTTGCCTACGTGTTTGCCTACAGCTTGAGACAGGTAAGGCAAAATTGCTGCCAAGTCCTTCCGGGTTGACCCTCGTCTCTGTAGAAGACGCACGCCCACCGCAGAATGGAGGACGACGTGCCAGAGGAGGTGAAGAAGCAAAGGGTCGCTCAAGTGTTAGCCACCTTCAGGACTCAGGTCAAACAGCTGATGCAGCAAAAAGTGGGAATGCTCCAGCTCATCCTGGTTGAAGGGGTGAGGGTGAAACCCTTCTTCTGCACCACGCCTATCAACGGTTAAAGGGATGGTCTCATACCCGACGACCTATTTAAGACCTATGCCATTCAAATCGCCATTGTCGAAAATGGCACACTGCCAATTTTTTTTTTTTTTTTTTTGCGAGAAACGCAGCAGATATTAAGTTGAACGAATTAAATTGATACGACAACAACATCCGGTACGTCAGCAGTTACAGGAGTCTACTATTGGACGAAAAGCGCAGCGAATCAAGGCAACAGAAGCAGACGATGGTGCACCGGGTCTCATTCAAAGTTTAGTGTGAGCATATGCCCACAAGAAAGGCGAGCCCTGCGATCGCGTGCGCAAGCCAATCACAAGGGCAGGAGATCCGTATTACCCACCACTTCCTGCTGACGTCACCCCGTGATGTTTTTTTATGTAAGAAAGGAGGAAGACGATAAAAACACGTGATGTCCGTTGTCTACTTTTTCTACTCTTTTGTTACATTTCTCGAAAACTATTGCGCTCCTACTGACGGGCCTTCGATGCGGTCTTACATTAATACTAATGATTCTTGTTTCACTAAAATTTCGAAAACGACCTTCCTGTACGAGACTATCCCTTTAAAGTCTTTTATAGGTGTCCGCATATTGCCAACATGTAAAAACAAGTGCGTGGCCTATTGGTTACTTCATCATTGGCTCGCATCAAGGATTTCTGCAATGGTAATAAAAATAAAAAAGGAGTGCTCATATGATACGGTTTAAAGCCACCGCTTGTATTAAGATGTTGATGTCCAAGTGTCCTGTTCCTTGTAGCAAGTAAAATGAGGTGGGGAGGACATGTTAGTCTAGTGCATAGCCATACACACTGCAGATGTGTTTCTTACAAGCGCTTGGGAAGGATTTTCGAAATTGACATCAACTTGTCACTGCAAGTAGTTTGTGTTGACAGCTGTGGATCAATAAGTTATTTTCTGTACTTCACGATCAATAATTTTTCAGCCGAGTCGGCGTTCTGAAGATGACCTTGCCGGAAGAAATGATGGAAACACCAAGGTCATTTTTCCACGTCTCGCAGTTCCAGAGGCTGAAGGTGCGGACCGGAGCAGGGAAATTCGACCGGGAGATTACGTTGCCGTCAAGGTGAGCTCACTATAGACATTAAATGGCACACAGAAGTTACGTAGAAAGTTGACGAGGAAAGACTTGCGTCGGAAATGTGGCTGGGGCGACCCGAGGTAAATGTTTCTTTGTCAAGTCTTACGTTGTGTCTCCTTTCTTATAAAATACATTTACCTGGCATTATATATTATTACTATTTCAAGATAGACAAGTGTTGTGACTTTGGGTCCAAGGTTCTAGCGCAACGAGGTAGGCATGAGGGGTCCGTTTTTATTTGACAATAGCAACAACTTTTATTCCAAGTGGCGAGAAACAGAACACTGTGGGCAAAGGTTAGATAGCAGTCTTCCGGAAATAGACATGACTAGTATACAAAGGGTGAAGCGACCACGACGTGGGGTTCAAGTCCACTCGTGTTGGTTATCTTCACTGGGTGCGCAGGATGGGCTCTTGTTTTGTGGGGACCGCATAGCCGTTCAAGAAGCTTGCCTTTCATTCAGGCTTGACCCCTTTTCCCCCAAAGAGGGAAGTTGCTCGGTTGTCACGGTGCCACGAGGAATGCAAGAAGAATCGCGACAACAATGTAGTAAGTCTCGCCAGAAATTCGACTGGGGTTCATCAAAAACAATGTGTACAGCAAAGTTAAATGGAAAGATGGAGGACAAATCTTGGGAGGCTTGCTGAGGCCGCGGCGTGCAAATATCTTTGTTAGGAAGACGAGGCTCAGTGGCCAAAAAGCAAAGCTGCTACACATTGCTCATTGCATACACTAGTATTTCAAGAGATGAAAACTTTCTGTCACTTTTTCTCTTTTTATACTTACAGATTGAAAGCTGTTCCAGCCAAGTCTTGAAAGGCACTCCACAGTTTCATACAACGCTGCAGAGATTTGCCACCTGCAACAGTTGACAGAGCATTTTCTTTGATGTAGCAATTATTTAATTGTGCAGATAAAATATTTGGGTTTGTCTTTTATGCTATTATTACTTGCATGGAAATGTCTGTATAGCGTGAGCCATTCTCTGCTTGTTTTCTGAGCATGTTAGGATACTGAATGCTCATGTTACTAATGGTAAGGTTTACTAAGGACAGATTTTTGGACAGTACTGTTTGTTTATGTGTGCCTTTTATTGACTCGCACTGAAACGCATGCAGGAGAGGCAAAGAAGGGAAGCTGGAAAAATTGGTGGACAGGTAGGTGGGCTAGAATGGAAGTTCACCATGGTTTCAATCCTAGTCTGCCACATTTGTGTATGGCTTCACTGCAAGGTAGGCGGTTATGCAGTGAAGCCTGCTTTGACGAACCAAATTATTCATAGGAGAACCCGGGTGAGCCTCGAATGTACCATAAAGAAGTCACTTCCGCATGCATGTTGTGTTCATAAAATCACCTGAATGTAACTTTTCACTGTTATTGCAAAGTTAGTTTCGGTTTCGAGTACTATTCGTAGCTTATTCTACACTTTTCGTACAGTCATGCTGTCGTACCATCAAAACCGTTTTGAAGTAGAATCCGATAAAAGTATAACGGCAAAATATTCTCGTCCCTAAAAGAAACCAGCAAACTTTCAGTTCTAAGCCCGTTCATGTGTCAGACAAGGGCTACAGCAAGAGCAATTCATGAGGGTATCGTATACAATACATATATATATATATATATATGTTGCTAGAGGACCCTCCCTTTGTTTCGAATTTCACGTCACGCGACCATCTTTTTCAGCTTGAACCAGCGTTTATTCATATAATTTTACATACATTATTGAAAGGCCTAGATTTTGTTTTATTGTTTTTTTCTTATTATTTTTTTTTTACTTTGCGCGGGACGGTCGGCTGTACGACCTGATTGATGGTGATGCAGGAGCAAGTGTCCTTCGGAATCGAAAAAGTGTTTTCATGTGCTACGTGACATTGATATCGTGGTATCTTAAGAAGACACCGATACCTTCGAGGACATGTAAGGTCATTTCACTCCCTGTTTAACCGGAAAGGAAGGACGGAAAACGGATTTATTTCAGTGCGGGAATTTCACCTCCGTTAGGCCTAGCGGAGGACCTGTCACTTCAACATTTTCTTTTTCTTTTGTTTTTCATTCGTGACACTTAGGGAGAGGTGTTTGCTCTAATATCGCATCTCAGCGTGCATGATTGTTTAATAAATTGGTACGAGTTTCGAAGCTGTCGAGGATGATTTTGTCGATTCCTCGTCGATGCCTGCAGCGAAAAGAAACCGGTGCTCCGTGTAACCGTCAACGAGAGCATGGAGCCGACCACAGATACTACGTCTCCCAGTCTTCTAAATCCTTTGCGAAGGTTTCGTTTCCAAAGGAAAGCACGTCAAGATCAGGAGGAAACGTGCAAAGAGGGTCCCGACAACAGTTCGCCGTGCACTCAAGGTAGCGGCCGGCCGTTGAACTTTGACACAATGGCATATCCCGTTTCTGCTGCACTTAACCATGTTTTTCTTTACCTTGTTGCAGGCACAGTGGTACCGGAAACACCAGAATCTCAGCAGGGAAAAACAAACGGAGACGTACTGAGGTGAGTTCCCTCTCGGTGGTCATGTACTTGTTTGTGTAACTATAGAAGTCTCAACTAAAAAGAAGATATTTGTGTGTCTGAACCAATGTCCTTGTGTCAGTAGTGCAGGCGACCAATATTTGAAGTCATCTGCAAGCACTGATGCTGACCTCGCGACCGAGGCCAGTGAAAGTCCTATAGTCCAGAACAGAAGCAAGAAGAAGAGGCGTCGGATCATCTCCATCGATTCAGACAACAGCAACGAAGCAGATACCAGTTTTAAGAGGACCAAATTAGCAGACGACGAGTTGGCGTGTCTGACAACACGGGAACGATGTCTACGGCAGCTCATGGCGCAGCATCCTAAGGCTGACGTGATGGTACGTCAGATATCGATTGCATACAAAAAGCCAGGGACTTAAGCTGCCGTCTTACGTCACTCGTGCTCTTCCTTGACACTCGAGGCATCCGCTTTTCTCCTTGTTTGGGGCCAGCCTCGGTTATGTTTTGCTCTCTTGTCGAGGCTGCACTGGTGGAGCATTTTTTCGACTGTATGTGCCGTTATCTCTCCCTTTCAACTTCTACCAATTATTGAGTCCTATTCTTAACATTACCTTTCCTTAGTGTACTAAGTGCCTTACTTAGTATACGAAAGTTGTGTTCACAGGGAAGAGTTGCGTGAAACAACCTTTCTTTTTGCTATGCCTAGGAAATCCAAGACACCTTGGTGAGGTTTGACTGGGACATTGACAAGGCTTTCAACTTCCTGGAAGAAAATGCTCCCAGCACTCACGGAGAGTCGAGGAAATCCGCCGTCAGTGCTCCATCTTCCTGCAAGGGAGTCAAGTTTCATGAAGGTGAAGATGATACCAATGGCTCCTTTCTGCCCCATTTTGTGCCTCAGTCCAAACCAAAGGCTGAGTCAAAGTTCAAGACATTCAATAAATTCAATTCGGTAAGCATGGGAGATGTTCCTCAATTTATCTCACAGGCAAACCAATGTTTCCTAAGTGTTGTGTATCAGGGCAGAGAACAGAAAACAGTGCCTTGTACAGAAACAATTAATTAAACACTTGTAGCAAAAAACGCTGAAGCCAGGGAAGGAGGACTCGGTGGTGCCACCTCGGAAGAAGGAAGCGAAAAAGAACGGAAAGCTCGGGGGCTTCGACAACAGTGACTCTGACTCCGACTACAGGAACGAAAACATCTACGACTCTGGGGATGACAGCGAGGGCAGAAATAACGACGAGAACGTCAGCTCGAGCATCAGCAAGAGTCGTCAGACCGTCACAGAGTTCTTTAACGAAGCAACACTGCCGGAACTGATGGCAGTGCCCTCTTGCAGCAAAAAGAAGGCAGACGCAATTGTAGAGAACAGACCGTACGAGTCCTGGCTACAGTTGGTAAGTCGGCAGCTACGAGTGTCCTTTCGCAGTTGTTCCAGTCAGTGCATACTTGAACAGGTTGAAAAGTTTGAAACGTGCAAGAACCTGGCACCGTCACTGATCAACAGTGCCAAAGATCTGTTACACACACGCATAGTTGTCAATGGCTTAATGAAACGCTGCCAGGACATATCCAACAAGATAGAGAAGATAGTCACGAGCCTCGTCCACGGGGGGTCTCAAGACTCCGAGGGCTACATCAAGACGCAGCCGTCTATACTCAACCAAAGGTTGTCTGGGCAGCTGTGGCGCATTCTTATCTAACATCCTTACTGTTCTATGTAGCCTGACCCTAGCTCCTTATCAGCTCATCGGCCTCAACTGGCTGGCACTGATGCACAGGCAAGAGGTGAATGGGATCCTCGCAGACGAGATGGGGCTCGGGAAGACGATCCAGGCTATTGCATTTCTTGCTCATCTTCACCAACAGGGGGAGAAAGGGCCTCACGTCGTGGTCGTTCCCACGTCCACTTTAGGTGACAGGATTTAGGCTTTCCCTTGGGCTCCAGTACACGTTTTTACTGTGTATACCCGTCATCTCCCGACAGAAAACTGGATGCGAGAGTTTGAACTGTGGTGCCCGACGCTGACGGTGCTCGTGTATCACGGCAGTCAGGAAGACCGGCGAGACCTCAGGTACCAGATCCTGGACGGGGAGGTTGGGGATTTTGATGTCCTCCTGACCACGTGAGTGCTTTGGGGGTTGCTCAGAGGCACGGCCCCTGTAACGTCTCGGTGGCACAGGTACCACATGGTGGCCAGCAGCGCAGAGGACAGAAGCCTCTTCAAGAAGCTGTCCTTCAAGTATGTCGTCTTTGACGAGGCTCACATGCTCAAGAACATGGCTTCTCAACGCTACGGGAATCTCATGAAAATCAACGTGACTTTTCTCTCCTCTTGGGTTCTGGCACGGGTTAACACGTCTCACGTTGCAGGCTCAGCGCAAGATTTTGCTCACTGGAACGCCGCTTCAGAATAACCTCGTAGAGCTCATGTCCCTGCTCACGTTCGTCATGCCCACCATGTTCCGCAAGAAGGCCGAGCAGATCAAGTTGATGTTCTCCTCCGCAGCTGTAAGTGTGTTGGTTCGCAAACAGCGGCTATGACTTAGCCAGTTAGACTTAGGTTAGGTAAAATGCAAAGTTAGGACCACGTACAGATTCGCTACGGCAGGTGATTTTGCCAGGAAAAATATTTTTCTCCTACACGACATCTCTCTGTAAAGCTCAATTCATGTTCAAAACAGGGTGGCGAGGGGTGGCCCTTATAAATTTGGGACAGAAATGTTGCATACATATTCGCACACAGATGCCATAACTGTGCGCTAAACTTTGGTTATTGATGAGTGCCTCTTTACACGGGTCGATCTCCTCTTTGCTCGTAGTTCTCCTCTCAACTTCCCGCAAAACAGCTGTCCTTCAAAGCAAAGTGACGCAAGGGGAGTGAGGCCCTTCCTTGGAGTGCATTTGCGATAACATGCTTCATTTGCACGCGTGCTAGGAATATCACACTCTCTGCGTCACATAGCTTGACGCGAGTGATGGACGGACACGTATTGTCCTTTTTGTTGCCCAAGCCCAGGAGTTTTTTCAAAAAGAGCACGCTTTTGTCTGTATTGTTTCAGCTCATCCCTGTTGTTGTCACATCTTTTGCACAAATGAGCTGTAGCTGCTGTGCAGCATAAACTTGTGCTAAGAAATTATAATTATGGAGCAGATTCCCAGCGATATTGATGTTTGAGGCATTGCTATGGCAATAGGCCGGTTATGTGAGCCATTCAGCCACAATTGTTACAACACCTGTTCCCAGCGTTTACATCGATGTGGTGTTTCGTGGTCAAAATATCGTGGTGCCATGCCATCGCCTTTCTTTGCCATATTCGTGGTTACTTTGGCAGACGACAAAGACGACGGCTACATCCACTGAACAAAATGGGGTATGTTTATGAATTCCTTTCGGACAAAGGCATTGCTGCGGCATTTGAAAAGATGATGATGTCTTCTCGATCATCGCCACCTTACTCAAGTCTTCTCCAATCAGGACCCCAACTGTGTGAGAGAACGTGCTCTCATTTGGAGATTGCACTACTGACTACTTCTCATGCACCATCTTACTAGCTTTACACCGTAACATAGCAGCCTCCTGCCAACTCTCCTGCTGACAGATGTCTACTGACTGGATGCGTAATACCTTCTGACTGAACGAGCACGATCCTGGCCTATCACATCATTGGCTAAGCGCCACATACACCTAGCATCACCAGCATTTTGTACAAATATTCATCATGTATGATACTCATTATTCATCATTGTGCATTTTATTTTATGTACTGAGTATTGAACGGGCAGCCATAATTGTTCCTCTTCAAATGCACTTGAAGAGGATGATGACGATCATTTTACCTGCCCCCGTATTCCTGCAGGAGAGCGTGTGAACTAAATCTTTTTGTTGAAGAAGCGGATGGAACAGCCACTTTTCATGCTGACAAATATTTATTGCTAAAAAGATAAAAAAAAAAAAACATAAAAGAGAAGCATGTCTAAAGTCTGCATGCCTTTTCTTTCTCTTTTAGTTTTAAATTTCTACAGCTCGTGATCTGTAGCAGAGGAAAATCAGATGACAAGCAGCAGCTCTGCTATTGGCTTGTCTGAACCAACAAAGGAGAATGTACTCAGTCGGCTGTTTGTAATTTACTGGGCACTTAAGGATTAATGCTGAAATAATAATATAAAGGTTCCTTTTTATTGTAGACTATAAGTCATTGTGTGCTGCTGATGTCGAGTCTGGCGTCCACGGAGCGAGCAGTCTCGATAGCGCAGCCACAATATTCCAATGAGACGTTCCGGGCTCGGCTCGAGTGGTTGTGCTTGTTGGCCGTGCTTCAACGTCGATTGCGTGCCACGACACGATACTGCAAACTTCGATATTGCCGGGAAAACGCCTATGAGCTACAATCAGGCAACTAAATTATAACTGCTTTTGTCGTTCCCACCTTTTAATGAGCTTCTTCATGCAGCCTACACAAAGCAAACAGCTCAAAAGTCCTGCCATGCGTGGAATCATATCTGTTCATCTCTGTCACTCGCGTGAAGCGGGGCATAGCAGAGCACATATGTAAATGAAGCAAACACACCCCAAAGAAGAGCCCCACTCCCACCGTCTGCTTTGCGGAAAGTTGAGAGGAGATCGACCTGTGTGATAAGGCACCCATCTGATAACAGACAGGTGGATGCACACAGTTATGGCATCTACATGCTAACATGTATGCAACATTTCTGCCCCAAATTTATAAGGGCCACCTCGCCACCGTGTTCTGAAAGCAAATGGAATTCGTGAGACGTCATGCATGGAAACACTGTTTTCCCCGGTGAAATCACCTGCTGTAGCTGATCTGTACACGGCCCCAAAGTTGCGAGGCTTTGCGTTTTCCATTTTGTGGAGAACTGCGTAAAAACCTAGAAATAGAATGTCGCAACTGAGGCAGCCCTCAAGCAACTGGCTTTGTGTTTTCCTCCGTCGAGGACAGAAGGAGGAGGCAGACCAGAGCAAGTTTGAGAAAGAACGCGTGTCTCAAGCCAAATTGATCATGCGCCCTTTCGTCCTGCGGAGGTTGAAGGAAGACGTCCTGCAGCAGCTTCCGACCAAACACGAAGACGTCCGTCACTGCGCCATGACACCGCACCAGAGCACTCTTTATAAGAACATTGTTCAGAGGCTCTCAAAAGAGGTGAGGACAGCAGATGTCTACAGCGGATTGGTTAGTGACATCGTTGCTTTGTCAGTTCAAAGAAAGGCAGAAAGGAGATGCCACGGGGATGCTCATGAAGCTACGGAGGGCTTCAAATCATCCGCTTCTGCTCAGGCATCACTACGATGAGGAAAAACTCCGGTGTATGGCTGAGTTGATGCTCAAAGTAAGTTTTTTGTTGAGTACTGTTGTATGAAGCAAATAGCATTGTTTTTTTTTTTTTCTTTTCCTAAGGAACCGACACATCACGACGCCAATCCTGACTTCATCTTGGAAGATATGCAAGTAATGTCAGACTTTGAGTTACACACGCTCTGTGGACGATATCAGGTGAGAATTCTACCCCAAAACTAATGCTCATCACTGCTATACCCTACAAAGCACAGGCCAACCGCAAAGGCTCGCGTTTTCTTCTGACCCATCTGCATGTGGTGTTTCAAAAACCTCTAAGGTTATCCTTGTGACACAGAAATGAAGTGTCACTGCCCAGAAATTTCTTTCCTAGAGTTCAGAATGTTTGCCTGTCTATAGTTTTTGAAATTATTTCTATTTCATTTGGGCTTATAGACCACTGTTTACATATCCCTATAAAAGGTAGCCTTCTGTTATATCAAGATCACGCACGCCTAACTTTGATGCGTGCAGAAGAGGCAAATTGTTTGCGTTACTGAGGCGAGCACACACACACAAAAAAGAAAAGCTTTTCAAAGCTTTGTTCTAGGCTCTCCAGTCCAGATGGACTCTCTTGTACCTCTACATCACGAGAAACAGAATCCTGTTTTTCCTTTTAGAGCATCCAGTCGTTCAGACTGACCGATGACAAGATTTTGGACTCTGGCAAGTTCCGAGAGCTGGACTTGCTCTTAGCGGAGCAAGTGGAAAAGGTTAAAAAAGGAAAAAATTGTTTGGAGACACTAACCATAATAAGCTTTTTGTTCAGAGCAATCGTGTCCTGATCTTCAGCCAGTTCACCATGATGTTGGACATCCTTGAGGTGTACCTCAACATCCGAAATCACAAGTGGCTTCGCCTAGATGGCAGCACCCAAGTTCAGGACAGGTTGGTTCCATCTGAGGCCTTCCGTGGACGTTTGATCGTCCGACAAACTAAAAGTCATCTTTAAAGGAGAGCTTGGAAATCTCCTTTGATGAGAGCAATTAATGAAAAGTAGCCAGCACAGACACGTTGCTTTCTCCTCTTGTAAGGTGACCCATTTTATGTTGCAGGCAGGACTTGATAGACAAGTTCAACGAGGACAACAGCATCCTGGCGTTTCTGCTGTCAACACGGGCGGGTGGCCTCGGCATCAACCTGACCTCCGCAAACGTGGTCATTCTTCACGACCTCGACTTCAACCCGTACAACGACAAGCAGGCCGAGGATCGCTGCCATCGCATGGGGCAGTGCAAGTGGGTCGAGCCCAGACTTCCCCTCGGGTTTAGCCTCACGTCGAGGTGACTTCCATTTCAGAGAGGTGCATGTGGTGAAACTGGTGAGCAGGGACACCGTAGAAGAAGGTATCCTGTCGGCTGCAAGGGAGAAGCTCAAATTGGAGAAGGATGTGACGGGAGAACCCAGTGAGCTTCTATTTCTTCTCTTGTTGGCACAATAGAAATATACAATATATAAATAGGCCAGGGATGGGAGACAATGCTAGAGCCACAGTTACTTTTAATTCCAACTGACATTTGGTCCCTCTGGAGTTAACGGCAGTTCGGTTGCTATGCTTCTGATGGGTACCTCAAACGTTACACACGTGGGCCCAGCTGCTTCAAAAGTCGAATATGTTTGTACTATTTTGCACTTTGTGCATTGTTGTACCTGACACGTCAAGTGTGCCATTTGAGGTTTGTGGCTCATATTTGCTGTCATCTCGTTTGTGAGGTGGGAAAGCAAGTTGCTCAGGATGTCTATTTTTCAGGAGGAGAGGAAGAGGAGCCGACCAATGTGGCCAGTCTACTCAAAGATGCCCTCGGCTGCTAGGATTTTTTTTTACAAAAATGCATTGTTATAGGAAAGATTTTTACTGCCACAAACTGCCTTTTTTCAAGTGGTTGGAGAGCTTCCAGGTTTTTAATTCTTTTACTCCATTTTAAGAGCTTGGCTCACGTCAAACTGTGATCGCTTTCACTTTGTTCTTGAATCTGCTAGAGAGCGAGAGGAAGGTTCGTTCCACATCTGTGTATGTGCCTTACACGTTATAATGCACAAAGTTTTTCTTTTGCATGGTTCTGTACAGAGATAGTGAGCATGTATATTGCAGCAACTACAGGAGGAAGTGCACAAAAATAAAGTTAGCTGTGGAAAACCCTGTTGGGGGTTAATAACGAAAAGGCTTTTGTTTGTTTTTAGACGTGCGAAGAAATGTTTTGGCAGTTTTATTTCTCCTTTCCAACATTCTCTCTCTCTCTCAGAGCAATGCATATCAAACGCTTGTACCACGAGGTCAAAGAAAGTTGTGTGAAGCAAACAATGGAACTGAAAGGTTTTAGTGCTTGTGCACAATGCAAGGTGCCTTACATGGAGGTAGACACATGTGGGCTTCAATTTGAGAATCATGTCTGAAAGCCTTAGCACTTGCTTATGTGGACGAGGACTGTGTTCTCTACTCATAAGCAAACCGAGAGTCCTATCTTTGGAGCCTAAAAAACGGTGTGTAAATAAACTGGTATGGAACGTCTGCTCTACAGTTAAAACATTGAGATCTTGAAATGCTTAGTAAAAAAAAGAAAGTGTTCGACAAGCTGTAATCACACTGACCCACAGCTTGCAGAAGAAAAGTATTTGTACCACGTTTTCCTTATCACTCGAGATAGAGGAGAGCAAGGCGCAGCATTACGTTTATGGTATTTGTGAAACTCAGCTGGAAAAATACATTTTCTGCTCAAGGTTTCCAAATTTTCTATTCCTGGAGACTGCTGGGTTGGACAACTGAAGTTTCAACCTATTGCAAGTCCAAAGCTTTGTGTGCCTTGCTCTCCTCAAGTGCGCAACAAGGACACCAAGTCGTGGACCTAGACCGAACCTCGTCAGAAAAAAGACACCCGTCCTCAGGTACCGGTACCTAAGCTAGCAACGATCCAAATGTGCTTAACAAGAGGATTCCTGTGCTTTCCTCATTGTCCACTCTGGAGGGTAAGTCAGCTAGAGAAGAGGTTTACACATAGGGACGATAGTAGTCTGGCCCACTGCGACAAAGAATTGCGTTGTACCTCTCACTTTTGAAATGTACCAACGACTGTGCATAACTCACCATGCACTGCCACGATCGAGAAAGGATTGTAAACGACGCGTGATCGTTTTCAGTTCTGTTCCAATTTTGCGCAGGACAAATAGTGAGGCAGTAAAAGTAAGCGACCAATTAAATCACGTAAGCACCTGTTATGATTACGTTTGCACACGAGGTGGAGAAAAGGTTTCCAAGTGGGTCTAGATGAGAGACAACTTCCTTGAGGCTGCACTTTCTACCTATGCAGCCTTGCAGAGATAACCAGTAGTCCGGGCACTGCCTTGGGACTTTTAAGGAGTCCATTCAAATAAAAGGTATTCCCTTAGAGGGCCGGGCAGGTTTAACTTGTTGACGGTGATGGCCACTCGACGTCCCAGGGCCCTGTAGATGGCGACGCGTGCGATCTGCTTCAGGGAGCGCGGCTGAGAGTACAGGTTACGCAACACTCTGGCCACTTTGCTGTGGAGAGGCACCAGGGACACATTGGCAAGCGCCCCTTTGAGGCAGCTGTACAGGGCACGGTGTTCCATTGTGTTGTAATAGAGACCGATGAACTGTGCAAACCGTTCCTCCCTGTCAGTCAGGAGTTCTGTCTTGGTGTTCACAAGCTGGATGAAATAGCACAGCACCTGGATACAGATGGGGAAAAGACTCAATGCAGTCTTCCCTTCATGGGGAACAACACTTGTTTTTGCTCAGGGACAAAATATGGACACGCCACTTTAGAATATCAATAACCCACAAAAAGCATTCTTGCCTCAACATTAACATAGATGTCACTTTGTCATCTGCTTTGGTCACGGCCTCACCTGACTCGATGCCTTCTTGAGATACACCGAACTCTGTGAATGGCAAATAATGGGCTCAGACGAACTGATCTGCACGTTGGGATCTGCTCCGTGGACCAGGAGGGCTAGCGTGAGAGCACACACATAGTCCAGATCCGTGGGCTGCCTGGCATTCTGGACCAAATCCAGTAGTGCGAGAAGGATGTGCTCCGTGCGCTGTGAGAGGTGTGCATTGGGGTCAAGCCCGTGCTGGAGCAGAATGGTCAGGAGCTGGCTGATAAATGCAAATGCACTCTCTTTGTCATTCTCTCGGTTGAGCGTTATGTACTCGCTGGCGGTGAAGACGAGGACGTGCAACGGTGTCAGGTTACTCCGTGAGCGGCAGTTAGGGTTGGCCCCGTGCCGGCACAGAAGGCGAACGGAATTCAGGTAGAAGACCTGCGAATTTCTTTCTGCTTTGAAGCACCACTACAGTCAAGTTGACACGATCTAATAATATTGTGTCTAATGATAATTTTTAGAGAAAAACGTATACAAAAACAGACCTAAATGAAATTCTATCTAGGAGATGAATAAAAAAAAGATGAAGCTAACCTTCTTGGTGTGTGACAAGCAATGCAGGGGATCCTTATTGATCAATGGCACCAGGCACACCATCAACGGGGCAGATCCATCTCTGCCCACACAGTTGGGGTCTCCACCGTTCTGAAGCAACATATCCAAGAGTTCGTAGCGAAATTCCCAGTCTCTGACATGTCGCAAGACGCAGGCCAGAGCACTGTTTCCTTGACGATTGATGCTGTGACCAGCACCATTTTGTAGCAGATATCGCACCAAATGAAGCATGTCCCATTTGGTCCACGGTCTGGGGTCCTGGTAACCGTAGCGGGACTCCTCCAGAGCGTAGCGCACAATGAGCACGTGCAAAGGTGTGTTTCCCAAACTGTCGGGTTCATTTATGAGCTCGCGGCATCCGTGTTCTAAGAGCACACGAAGAACAGAAAGAGTTTCTTCCGCGGACTTCTTGCTGAGCAAGAGGACGACGTGCAGGACGGTCAGTTGCTGGGTGGTGGTCCGTGCAGTCACCTCAGCGCCACACTGGATTAAAAGTTCCAGAAATTTCTTGTCTTGCAGCGCTGCCTGGTGGATGGGGTAATATTCGTCGTAACATTGGTTCAGCTCCTCTGAACGTTCGGCGACTAGAAATCGAACGCAGTTCCAGGCTCCGCGTTCGCAGGCAAGGTGGAGCAGAGGACGTTTCTGCTGCCATGGCAACCAGCTGTCCTCACCCTGGGCAAGCAGAAGTTCCAGGATGTTCGCGTGGTCGCCGTCAATGGCGTAGTATTCTGCAGACTGGAGCCGTTCCGAGTTGCGGTCCGTTGACCCACTCACTACGACAGAGTTGCACAGCTCACAAACCTCGAGAGTGAGAAAACAAACGTTATTTCTGGGTACACTCAAGGATTCCTCCTTGTCACATATTTAAAGTTTTTAGGTCACAATTTGTCAATCTTTGACCGTTTTCACAGGTTCCAGGTTATTTTATAAAATGAAACTTTCTGGGCCAGTTACACATCTCATGCACTGTGTCTGAAAGACTCTTCGTGGTGGTGATAAGAAGAACCTTGTCTCCTCTTACTTGGTTGTGGGGTCCAGGAAAACACATGCGAGCCTCCGAGTCTACCCGAGCTCCGTGCTTGAGCAGAAGCTCCACAATTTCTTCATTTCCTTGCAAGGCAGCGATGTGAAGGGGTAGGCTACACACGCCGCGATTGACGTCGCATCCACGGCTGAGAACCCATCGAACTAATTCTACGCAGTTGAAGCTGATGGCTCTCTGGAGCAGGTTATAATTGTCTGGCCCCATCACTGACAGAATGTTTTCTCCCTACACAAGGCAAGATCCATTACCCACTACCAGAGATAACACAGTGCATCTGATAGGGAAACAAGGAGTAAATATGTTCGCACACGTTTTTTTGCCCACTTTACAAGTTCAAAGAACGTGAGTTCATGAGCAAACAGTACAACCAGTGGTTGAGTTCGTATTCACAAAGGTCCACGGAGCCGTACTGAGAAATCCTTAAGCACCCGCGTTGTCCTACTCAGGCACCGGGATACTTACTTTGGGAATTTGCACCAGGTAACTTTCGATGGCTGACCAGTGGATATGCGTAGCTTCTTTGCTGCGCATCTCTTCGAGAAGTGCAAGGACAAGCCTCCGGGTGTTATCTGAGACACTGGACGACAGCAAGTGACCTCCTGTTTGAAAAAAGCTGCTTATCAAGGCACCCATTCTCTGGACCAGTCTCAGGGTGCAGCAGCCAGGAGGTGGCTCTCTACTACGGCGATCCAGCTCTTTCACACTTTCAGCACCACAGAACACACCGCGATACTCTTCGAACACATTGCAAATCGAAACTAGGGAGTGGCATCACCCATCGCTTACGAAACGCAATGGGACCTTAGGTGTACGGCACTGTACGCCATACTTTAAATGATGGGGACACCAACTTTTCTAGTTCAATGTCCTAAATTGTATCTGCCTTAACAAGAACTAGTCCACGGCAACATCCTTGCTGCTTCACTACGCACATAAAATCTTGGGCTCTGGATGCTGCTCTCGAAAACTGCACACATCGATGCTGGTGACAGCTATTGTTATTAACCTACGCGCACAACAGATAGGAGTACGAACTGAATGGCTGTATATTTCACGCAACACATCACAACTGCGAATTACGAAGACACACAGCTTCTCCCATTGAGCGCACTGTTACTTTGGCTGAACGGAGACAGTGCCTATTGGCACACGCACCGTACTAAAAAGCATGGCAACATTATAGCAGCAAAAGTACACGGAACCAATCACGCCTCTTCAGGTGCCGACATTCGCTGCTGGGCAGAATAGTGTCTCTACTATGCAGCCCAATGTCAGCTCCCTATTGGTTTGTTGTCTAATCGTGCCCTGATTGATTGGTGGTTCCAACTTCATTCCTCCATGGTGTAAGAATAGGTGTCATTTTAGTGCACTCAATTTTATCATTGTTGTTAGACACACGAAATGTTTTTTCCTGCACTCAAACACCATGCCAAACAAAACCCTCCTCTTTCCGCTCCAGCTAGTTATGCTTGGCTAGTATGTATAGAGGTGAAAAAGTCACTTGAAAAGTTGCGCCGAGGCACGAGGAGAAATCCGCCTGAAAGAAAACCGGAAAAGCTGAGGAGTCATCGTCATCATCAAAATAAACAAAGGACAAAGAAGCTGTTGTACACTTGAGGGCTTTTTTCTCTGTGTGAAGAAAAGTAGAACTGAAAATTGACTGCATTGTTTCGAACCAAAATTAAGGAACTTGCTTGTACGGAATACGAGGCACTAATTAGCCCTTTTGGCTAGGATTCGTCGGTTGCTCGATTTATTGGCGAGACGGGAAAGACTGGTATGTCAGGTATTTGTACTTGATGCATGATTTGGTCCAGTGTACTCTATTAATTTGATGCTGTATTGAGAAATAAAAACACCAGTGCAAGCTTGGAGTGTTTGCGTACTCTCATAGCATGCATTTAAAAATATTTATGCTAATTTACGCAATTTTTACCTCAGGGAAGATACAACGGGGTAGCATGTCCTACCAGATGCAAGGAGGAGGGCCAATGCCAGCCCCTGCAGACAGTAAGACTTATTATATATATATTCTATGTAGCTTACGTTCCTTCCTCTGCCGTGTTATAGTGATGGACACTGGGTTCATGGGAAATGTGGACCCTAACTCCCAAAGTGTCATGTGGATGCAAGGGAACTGCGTTTCTGACTCTGGCATTCACTCTGGAATAACTACCAAGGTACTGAAGCTGTAGTACACGATAATACTCGCACTTATTTATCAGCTGAACGTTGTAAATGGGAATTCATTTCTCGTGGCATACTTTTTTAGTTTGGAAGATTTTTGCATGACATCTGCTTATCTCTAGGTACCGTCAATCTGCGGAGACGATGTAGCGGACGATCAGATGGTGCTGGGACTGGAAGGTTTTGACATCGCCTTTCCACCAGAGCAAGTTGTTGAAGGTGGGGCACCACAAATGTTCACGCCACACACATACAAAGTGTGTGTCTTCCATGTTGCCTCAATGCAAGGGGCTCAGTGAACCCGTAAATTTCTGCTCTGATTCACAAAAGATATTGCTGGCACTTTGCAGTTTCTTCCGCAAAGGGATAGGATGCATCGTATGAGACCTCTCTGGCCACTTATACCAGCCTAAAAAAGAGGAGCTAAGGCACATAAAACAACAATGAGGACAAAACAACAATGGAAAAAATGAGCCCAAACCATGTTACATTCCATGTTACAATGCGAATTTGTCGCCACATGTCTGGGAGTCAACACAGACAAATTAGGTCACCCAAAAAAGTACAAAAGTTCCAGGAATCGGTCATCCTAACTGGGGGCACGAGGCACCATTTTGCAAACGTGACAGCAAACACCTTTTAGCTCCCGAGGGTGAGGTTTGAACATGGCATGACATCTGCAATATTTTTGAAATTTCCTAGATTATGTGAGTATGGACAATTTTCAGTCTTGGCACATTTGGGGCAATGGTGATTATAACTATCCCCATTGATTAAAAAATGGATATTTTTGTTTCCTACAAGGAACTGCCATAACAGGAATGACGTTGCCAAACCCGTCAGCTTCTCCTCAGGATCCGCGGCCGACTGTTATATCCGACATCATGGACAAGGGCATGGAAATTCAGTCTCCTCAATATGAACAACTTGAGCCGCAGCCTCAAACACAGCAGCAACAACGGCTGTTTGAACCATCGCAGACTCTCAAACACACCATGGTCAATCTTACCAACAACCAGGTATGCGCGTCGTGACTTTACTTTTTACTATAAAGTGAGAGGCGTCCTTAAATCGAGTCGCTCCAGTATGGGGAAAATATTGTGGCAGCCACCCTTTTAGTTATTGGCCTCTGTTGTAGTTGACTGTGTATCTGCACAACAAACCAACTTATGTACCACTTGTAGTCTCCTCTGATGACATCCACTTCTGTGGCATCACGATTCCATTCTACACTCTAAAAACAGAACTTCACCGCATAACACGGCGATGACCAATCGCCGTGTTATGTGGTGAAGTTCTGTTTTTAGAGTGTATGCAGTTTCAAGGCAACGAATGTACTGTGTTACAATAAAACTTTGAAATGGAAGGAGCAAGTTTATTCCAAGATGTAGAGTTATTTTGCCATAACCTACTCTTAAAAGATTGTTGATTGCAGGACGGTGCAGACCTGGCCACTCGTGCTATACCGGAGCTCATCCCACTGCTGAGTGACGAAGACCACGTGATCGTTGGTCAGGCAGCCGTCATGGTCCATCATCTGTCCAAGAAAGAGGGCTCTTGCCACGTCATTGCAAACTCCCCCCAGATGGTGGCAGCCGTGGTGAGGGCCGTCTCATCAACCAATGATGTGGAAACTATGCGCTGTGCAGCCGGCACACTGCATAATCTGTCACATCAGCCACAGGGATTGTCGGCCATATTTAAGTCGGGAGGCATTCCGGCACTCATCAAGTTGCTCGGGTAAATCCATTTGCTTACCTGTCACGAAATCTTTTCCGATAAAATGACGTTTTAAGATGACCACTGTTGTTGAATGATATTGATACGGTATTGAGGGAGGATGAACAGTAGCAGCATAAAAGAAAAGCCAAAGAGCATATGGCTGTTACAGGTCTCCCGTGGAGTCTGTGCTATTCTATGCCATCACCACATTGCATAACCTCCTACTTCACCAAGAGGGATCCAAAATGGCTGTCCAGTTGGCTGGTGGGCTCCAGAAACTGGTGTCTCTTCTCCCAAGAAACAACGTCAAGTTTCTGGCCATCGTGACCGACTGCCTCCAGATTGTGGCTTATGGCAACCAAGAAAGCAAGGTGGGCAAATGTGCCCTGCTCAGCTGGGCCAAACTAAGACTAAACCTAAGTGAACCTCTGCAGCTGATCATCCTGGCAAGTGAAGGACCTGCCCAGCTGGTGCGAATCATGCGCTCCTACAGCTACGAGAAACTCCTGACCACGACGTCAAGGTTGCTCCGCGTGTTGTCCGTTTGCTCTAGGAATAAGCCCGCCATTGTCGAAGCGGGTCAGTGCTTATCTTTGTCACCCCACTTTGCCATGGGTATGGGACTGGACGCTTTTGTTCCTAAGATACATGTTTCTTTCTCTAGGTGGAGTGCTGGCAACAGCGATGCACCTGGGCCATCAGAGCCAGCGCCTGGTGCTCAACTGCTTGTGGACGCTTCGCAACCTGTCAGACGCAGCCACCAACCAGGAAAACGTTGAGGGTCTGCTGTCCAGTCTTATTCACCTGTTGGGAAGCAGTGATATAAGCATGGCCACTTGCGCCGCCTGGATCCTGTCCAACATGACCAGCAACCACCATCGCAACAAAGTTACCGTCTGCCATCTGGGAGGTGTAGAGGCACTTGTGCGTACCATCATCCAAGCAGGAGATCGTGAAGAGATCACAGAACCTGCTGTGAGTTTCTCTAACCTTCCTCCTGGTGCATTTTATTGAAATTCGTTTCTTCAAGAAGGTTGATGTAAATAGAAACGCTTCCAACATTCTGTTGACATCAGGTGTGCGCACTACGACATTTGACATGCCGCCATCCTGAAGCCGAAACTGCCCGCAATTCTGTCCGCCTCAACTATGGACTACAGGCTGTCGTCAAGTTGCTTCATCCACGCAGTCGCTGGCCCCTCATCAAAGCTGTCATTGGACTCATCCGCAACTTGGCACTGTGCCCGGCCAATCACGCTCCACTCAGGGAGCACGGGGCTATACCGAGAATTGTTCAGCTCCTGCACAAATCCCATCAGGACACACAATGGGTATAGAACCTTCCAGACCTTGTACCTGGTACTTTGCCCTAATTTACGTTGGTAAAAAAAAATCCTCAGCACCTTCTGAGCAACGCACCAAATGGAAGCGAGGGTGTCTATGCCGAAGGGGTCCGGATGGAAGATGTTGTCGGAGGCACGGTCGGAGCACTCCACATTCTCTCGGGCAATGCACAAAACCGTAGCATCATCCGTAGTTTAGAGGTTATTCCAATCCTAGTGCAAGTAAGAAGCACCCAGTTGCCAAACAGGAACATGCCTGTAATCTGAATTGTGTCATTGATGCAGCTCTTGTACAGTGAAGTAGAAAATATCCAGCGAGTAGCAGCGGGCGTTCTGTGCGAACTTGCAGCCGATAAAGAAGGTGCCGACATGATCGAAGCAGAAGGTGCCACTGCCCCTCTGACCGAACTCTTGCATTCCAGTAACGAGGGTGTAGGTAAGTGTACACGTAGAAGGTAACTGGCCTTTTACAATTTCCCTCGAGTTGCCAGCTCCTCCAGAACAAAAAGAGGCTGTTGGCATGTTTTCTATTCTTGGCCTCATCTTACTTGTAAGGAAAACAAGTAAAGCCCTCTTGTTTCTCCCAGCGACGTACGCGGCAGCTGTGCTGTTCCGTATGTCCGAGGGCAAGCCTGGTAGCGAGTACAAGAAACGACTATCCTCCGAACTGACTGGATCCATGTTCCGTGAAGATTCCAATCCGTGGGGAGGCACAGTAAGAGAGTGCAACGTGCTCCCACTCTACATCATGGCACTCATTTCACTGGTTGTTCTTAACAGGTGACTGACATGGACATGAACATGGACACGTATCACGACCAGCTTTACCAGGGAGACCACAACCAGTTCTCCCAGACAGACGACGCCTTTGGCCTCGGAGCAAACATCTGATCCTCTTCCTTTTGGCTCTGTAGTTCCTAGAGTCCATCTACCCCTTTTATAAGACACCTCACAATGGGGCTCGCTCATTTACGCTCAGAGTACATTTGTGATACTTGATCTGCGCAATCAAAACATTTTGAGTACTGCTGAGGTTTTAAGCATTGCATTTATTGAAATATCGTCACATACTCTCGCAATGCTGACTGAGGGACCAGCAGGAAAAGTGCCTTCCATTTCCCTCTTGTACCCACATGTCAGTTATGCTTCTTTTTTTCTACCAGTATTAGGGGAACATAGTCACTGTCAATGGGAACATGCTAGTGCTCGTGGCTTACGCCACACACGCAATGTCACTCAAAAAGAAGGATTTCACTGCAACGTTTGTGTGTTCAAAACATTGTTAAAGTGATGGTCATAGTCAGTAAACCTTCTTCTTAATGGGCTTGCTGTGTTTAACGTTTCCGCCTGGAAGAAAGCATCCTATGCAGAAGCAGCAAAAAGACACCTAGACTGAGACATACCATGGGAACTTGCGTCTGGCACCTTCTTGGCCGGGCTTCTTCCGTTCCCGTCTGCGCCGGTCAATGTTAATGAGTCCAGCTGAAAAAGCGTTAAAGACTGTCAGGACCGTGCCCGTGGACAAAAGTAGCTTCCTTTTACGGATATCAAGATTTGTCCACACTGATTGCATCGTTCACGGAAAAAGGTGAGATCCAGTTACAATACCAGAAGGCTGCCTCTGCTATGCTGGATCATTTCCCATAAAGGACATACCTAGCCTCATTTTCTCCACTTGTTCCGGTGATACAAAGCTTCTGAGTGCACGGGACAGCCCGTGTCGTATGGCCCCCGCCTGACACTTGTGGCCGTCGCCAACCACCTCCATGACACTCGCTTCAAAGTCGACCTTGAGCAGAAGTCCCGTGAATTGCAGGGGAAACATTATCTGCTCCCTGAAAAATTTCTTCCTCTTAAGCATCTTCTGCACGCCATACAAATTATGAAAATGCTGTGAGCCAAGGCCAATATTGCAAGATGACCAATTCATCAACCACTATTCACGTGTTCCAGCTCCAAAACAGACATATTTATTTCATATTTCTTACTTCCTAGTGTTAGGCAGAAAAAACTCGCTTCGGACTCACCGGTCGCGTATTTCTTCAAAATATTCTATGCCGCATCCATTGATGGACACCTTGCCCGTACCATTTCCCCAAACGGTAACCGTGGCACAAGCTGTTTTGCGTTTCCCTGTTGGAAGGGCTACTGTTAGACTAAACACAAAGTGTCAATTCTTAAGTTTCAGAACTCAGTCAATCTCTCACAGGGTTGCAGAAAGTTTTAAAAGAACACTAAAAATTGTTTTACTTTATGTATGACAGAATGATGACCATATGCAGAGCACATAAACGTTTTTTCTTTCATTCTGTGTTACCTGTACAAAGTGACTTTGGCTATGAGCAGGTGTGTAGGGAAACAGGTTACATTCAATCCGTACCTTCAGCAGTCATGTATGGACGGCCAACTTCGTCGTACATCAGCTGAAACACAATTTTTTTCCTTTTTATACTTGCACTTAGAGGAGTGTTGTAGA
The DNA here is from genome assembly GCA_029532675.1 of Ornithodoros moubata. Classification (NCBI taxonomy): domain Eukaryota; kingdom Metazoa; phylum Arthropoda; class Arachnida; order Ixodida; family Argasidae; genus Ornithodoros; species Ornithodoros moubata. Next base: position 10,553 of record JARGYV010103404.1, on the reverse strand, counting down.
GGGAGCCACTTACTGCTGGCACTTCTTCGTGAATGAGGGCAACCAGTTTCTCCTTCCTGTATGCGTTCAAGAAGTCTTTTTCTCTAACAGCATATGGGTGGCTGGCTAGACGTTCCAAAGTCTTCACCAAGTATTCATACTTATTGAGGAATGGATTTAATGAGGAATAAATTTAAGAATGTGTCCAAGAGGAGATAAAATAGACAGGAAACTTTCACTTCGTAATGGTTCTAAAGCAACGTACTACATAACAATGCAGGTAGCTAATCGCACAACTAAGGCATTGGGTAAGTGACACAGATGTTGCCGTACAGGCCCCTCAATGTAGGCTAACAATCTGTTCTACTGCATCCAAAAGCCAGCAAAGAAAGTCGCTGCAATTCTTTCACAGCCAGGTACGCTGGAGCAGAAGATTGCAGCATCTTTGTAGCGGACTCTGTAGCCTTTCGAGGGGCTATGTTCAAACCCTCAATTCGTGGAATGATTTCGTGGCAAAAACTCAAAACGCTGCCACCATTACTCCAGGTTGCATTCAAAACCTAGTGTACATGAAGCACAAAAACAGTTTTTAGGTGTGGTTTGGCTTAGTCTTTGTCAGTCCCTTCTGCAACTGACTCTTTACTGGCTCTTTCTAGAGTATTCAAAAGACACGGGCTGAAGTGGAAGTAGGCTAAAAAAAAGTGCAGCTTTTTCTGATGCAGTGACTAATAAGATCTCATGCCAAGAGGTTATAGACTCCCATTTTATACCTGCCTGTTGCAGCTATACTGGCATACGTTTCAAATTCGCAACTACTATTTTTATCCCAAGAACTATCTTCCTGTTTGCCAGCAAAACCAGCGAGGCCAAAACCTCTCAGGCTTATGTCGCAAGTAGACTTACTTGATGATCTTTGAGGTTTTCTACGAGCCGTCGTTCCAATTCTTCCTTAGACAGCCATTCTGTACCCTCAAAGTCACTGTGAAATGGCACAAATCAAAAGTAGCATCTAACACTAGCGTACAACATATTGCTTCTGCACGTAAAGATGTTAAGCTAAGTGAAGTCAACCTCATGATAGCTTAGTAGTACAGTGCCTCATGTCTGGAGTTTTCTCCATACTTGAGGGAGAAGCAGGTTTGACACAGGTTTGAAACCTGTGGGCTGGGAACCAAGGAGATAAAATTCTGGAAGGCCTCCTTCGCTAAAATACATGTCAGACGTACTACTTGTTTTCTGCAGATGCTTGTTTGACGCCCCTGTTGATCATTCGGCTTTCAAAGAGGTTCAGGGCCTCCATCTTTGTGACGCTGTCCTGCACGGAGATTCATTACTCAGTCAGTCCCAATTTGCTCCAATTCCCATCCACGACTGCAGTAAATACTCTTACGTGCAACATTTGGTAAAAGTTTGGCTTGGTAGTGTAGAAGAGATGATGAAATGGACGACCGCTGTAATCAAACTGCGCAGCTGCAATAGGTACACATAAGCTACACTAGCTTCAAGTACAAGAAACCAATTGGGCTACCTTTTTCTCCAGGGAAAACTTCTTCTGGCGGCTGCAGGGCCAAAAAAAAAAAGAGAGAGAAAGAAAAACACCCAATCATAATTATTTGTTTTTATAAAATTTGGGTAAGCATTTATTACAGGCCGTCGAAACATTTAAAAACCTAAATTGTAAATAATTTTGGTGCTCTGCACAAGCAACTCATATATCTCTGTGTAAAAACTTTGAGCATGGAATGCAGGCAGGACCCTGTAATGACAGCCACAATTTTTCTTTAGGTGTAAGAACAGCATGCTAATTGCAATTACCAATGCACATTTAGAGAATGCGTGTTGCGCATTGCCAGTCAGAGGAAGTTGTCCAAATCTAAAATAAAAGATGATATAATGCATGTTTAGGCACTACAAAGGCTGCTTTCAAGTACCTAAAACTTGCAGGACAAGTCGTTTTAGGCACTGAAGGTGCTGTTAAAGGTACAATGTTTGGACAGCAGATTCAGTTACTTCTTCTTATTTGCTCCAAGGAAAAAAAGGCGTCTGCTTAGAGATGCGGAGTCTGCTGACAACAGAGAGATGGCAAATACGCACACAATACTGACTGTCTACCTACACTATCTTGCGCAGAGGCCGAGAATGAAGTTGTTTATAGAAGTGTGCTGAAAATCCCATAGTTACCAAGGTTTTTAAACATGAAGCCTGTAACCTGGTAAATTCAGATACTCGGAGAGACTCGTTTGATAGTGATTTTCAGTGCGTGTTCAAGTGGAAACCTTCTTTGCTATTAGCGAGTGTACTTAGTAATGAACATACCTTCATCATAGGCCGTGCTCTCTTCTCAAAGAGTCCGGAAGGCATCAAGTATTCGATGGCACGCTGAGGGAAAATGTGCTTCATGAGAACACAAACACTCGTGGGAAGCTTAGCACAATGTCACATTATTTTATGTTCTCCAAATGATTCAGGAAAATTTTTTTGCTGTTGATGAAACTTATTTGGCAGTAATTATACATACATTACATAAGCCCCTTTTACTGATGGTACTTTCCTGCTCTTGGTGCATGTGCACTGTCCACGCATTTGTGGTGGAGTTCCAACTAAAGAGTAAACCAAACACATAAGAAGCCACCAGAATTCTTGGACATGTACCCAGATACCCTGTTTGTTAAAATTAAAAAGGACTGAGTGTTTTATTTATTTAAGAAAGAAAAGCTGAAGGAAGTGAAGAACAAAAACAGCCGTTTTTGTTCTGAGATTGTAGCGCTTGTATTTGTAGCATCCTTAAGATTGAGGTATCCATGAAAAGGTAATTCCTTGGATTACCTACCTAATATTACATAATTTTTACAAAGCGCAATGGCATGCCAGTGTAAAATGCCCAAATAGGGCACGTTGTTCGAATATTGGTGCTCCTAGAAGCTGGCTATTCATAAAAATTCTATTTGGCACTTTACACTGGCGTGGCATTGCACCTCGTAAAAATTTCTTAATTATAGGTAGATATTCTAAGAAATTACTTTTTCACAGGTACCTCAATCTTAAGGATGCTAAAAATCGCTACAATCTCAGAATGAAGACGCGGTTTTTGAGTGGGCAGTGGGATCGCAGCCTTAATGCCACTATAGTTTGTCACAACTGTAGACAAAAATCCTGAGCTTGAGCAAGAAAGCCATTTTCTGGTAAGGTTTCTGGTAAGGTTTGGTCAACAAGTTAATGCCATATTTGTATGATTATGCACTTCGCAGCTGCCTTGTCCGCAGCTCAATGCACTGTCGCAAGATCTTGTATTGCTGCGCAAATGTATCTGTGCCCCTCTTCAGAAACACTCGAATATTTAGTTAAGCGAAAGTTTGCGATAAAGATGAAGAGTTGTGAGCCGAAAGAATGACAAGACGCTCCGCATAAACTGCAGTAGTGCACGCGAGGTAACGTCTGTGCTGTCTCATTTTAAGTACCCTAACATAGAGCACTGTCTGTTCACAACTGAAATATATCACATCGTTTCGAAAAATAGCAGTTTCCTAGATGCTGCAGCCTAGGATGGAGAAATACCGCCACACATGCTGACTTAACCAACTGCTCTCCTTTCTCTTAGTAATGTTCAATTGTGAGAGGGAATTCCCCACTGGCTGGGAAGCGCTGTGACTGAAAATGTCTTTCACAGTTCAGAATAGAGAATGGAGAGAAAACTCACATCCACATCGGTTTGCGTCATGTCGTCCACGTCGAGGCCCATCATGTTAGCCAAGTGTCGTTTCCCAATCTCGAATTCATCTTTTTCTTTCTTAATGAACTCATCTGCCAAATGTTCAATGCACATAATTCACTCATCCATCTGTCAGTCGGCCTTTTTACATGCACGAACACAAAGGACATCGGCAGCGACCTTTCTCTCTTACCATACTTTGTGGCTCTTTCCAAGTATGCTTTCATTGCTCTGCTGATTTTTTGGACTTTTGTTGGTGCCGGTCTTTGGCCTTGTAGGATGCTTGGCAGCTGCTGTTGCCCGGTCTGAGCGACGTTTGACTCAGTGCTTGAGCATTGCACCTGAGCAATCACAATGATGGCATCGCTCAAGAGGTATTGCAGCAAAGGCACGTCAAACTATCAGTCTGAGAAGCAAACCAGTTTTAAATGTATCTGGGGAGGCACCTTACTCACCTGTGACAGCCGAACAGCGAATTTAGTCGCTACGAGCCGTTGGTTTGACTTGTACGCGCACGACGTTAGAGCAGACCGCATCACGACAGTTGCTCGTAAACACACATGCAGGACGATGATGATGATGATGATTTCGATTTAGCCATCTATCTTTACCACGCGAACGAATAAAAAAGACTCGTAATGAGAATGTAGGACGGGTAAAAATTTGAGCCGTCCTGACGAAAACGTACTCAGAAAAGCGCCGCTACAGAAAAAAATATGGCGACCACGTTTACTGCGATAAAACGCAATAGCTATGATCCAATCCAATTTGAGCACGATTTCCTTTTCACGTGGTTGAGTAGCACCGGCGTACCCGTTAGAAGGTTTTCTACGTTAATTTAAAATAATCATACCACAATAAAGATCAAATCATCACCATGGACAACCTTTCTGCATCTAAACTAACCGGTTCTCAACGAGAAGAACTAATGGATCAAGTCAAACAACAAATAGCGGTTGCAAATGCTCAAGAATTGCTTCAGGTGGGGATCAAAACGAGATTTACGAGGTTAATTAATAGTGCGCTTGTGGTGCGAACAGCATATTTTAACTTGTTTTCAAATACTATTGATATTTGTTTGCTGTAAAAATTAATTGAGGTACGAGAGTTGTGAAGTAGTTGCTGGCTGACCTTCAAATGTTTTCGTGCTTTTGCAGAAAATGACAGAAAAATGCTTCAAGAAATGCGTAAACAAACCTGGCTCCAGTTTAGACAACTCTGAACAGGTAATACGAAGTGATTGATGTCCTGTCTTTTATTGCTGTTTTGTCTTGCCTTTTCAGAAATGCATCTCAATGTGTATGGACAGGTACATGGATTCGTGGAACCTTGTGTCCCGATCGTACGGAAATAGAATAGCGCGAGAACGGGGCCATATGTGACCACATTAGCGACTATCTCAACAACTGTATATAACAGGTTGCTTTGTAGCGTTTCTCTGACGTCCTTTATGTTGTCCAACGTATTCTTGGATCTGTATCTCATCCTTTGGAACAAGGTATTGAACTACAGGACTAGTTAATAAACTGCTGGGTACAAGAGTGCGGGACTGAATGGCTTTGCACACCATCTGTTCTGCTCTGCAGGTATGTCAAATACGGACAGACCTTTTCCACTCCTTTACCACCACGTGCATTGGGGGAAAATGTTCCGGGTAGGTAGCTCCCCTACCTGATGACAATACACATGCCACTGTCAGAACTAATATTTGAAGAGGTGTTCTGTAAAGTTGGCTGTTTTAATGTTCGATTCATCTTCAAATCTTTTTAGCTTAATTGAGCACACACTCTCAAAGAAAGCTTGCAGTGTCTGTTTCTGGTCACAAATTTTATTTGATCTCCTTTTCTGAGAAAGTGTTAATTACAACAACAGAGTGCATTGCAGCAGTTGTAAAGGTTAGGTAAAGCATTTTGGTCACCTAATCATCATCCAAATTACAATCTACATCTTCCGGTTCTTTAGCTTTTGCCTTTGGAAGGTACAGGTACCTCCAGCTGACCGGCTCAGCCTTTTTTAGTTGAATTTCAGTCTTTGTTCCAAGAAACTGGACAGAGCTCTTTTCCACGTTGATTACCTGAAATAGCAAAGGGGAAAAAATTGAGGTGCGCAGCTTTTGCTTAACCTTTGTGTAAAACATTCAGCAGAAGGCAATTTTCTGGTAGTATCCAACAAGTTTAGAAAAACATCAAATGTATTGCTTTACACACAAAATTGGAAGGAAAAACATGTTGAGCAAACACACACTATGGAGTTCTTCTACACAAGTCCTGATCGACAACGATGGAAGGTTCTGGGGGGTCAGGCAAACTATGGACCCTCTTAAAGCGGGACCTCTGTCCAGGCTTCACCAATGGAATTGCCCAAGCCCTGGTTGTCGTCGTCCGCAGCCGCCGCAACATTTCCTTTATTCGCATAAATAGGCCGACAATGTGTACATAATGTGACAATATAGTACTATAAGCCATTTAGAGGCCTTCTCTCATACGCAAGGGTTTGTGCTTCCCATACAACTGGGAAGATTGCAGTTCGTACCCCAGTGAGGACGAGCGTTTCATCAAAGACGTTCCTGTCTTCGCCAAATGTGATGTACATGTGAACCTTGACGCGGTTCGCTTCGACGAAGGACAGATTTGGGATGGGTAGCTTGGAGAAGACGCTGATGACGACCAGGGAACCCGTCTGGTGCCAGTCAAAACGGCATGTCTCATGCGTCCCTTCGTTTCTCTGAAAATATGTCGATACAAAGAAGGGGGCCTTCTAACCCTCAAAGCCACTTTTACCTTCTTTATCCAGGTGTGGTTGCCAGTGGTGCAACCTTCTTGCTCCAGGAAACTAGTAAAATCTGAAGTTTTTCTCTGACAGCACGTCCAGTACTTCATCCTGCCAACGATAGTCACCACAGTTGCCCCCTAATTAAGGTTAGTTTCTTCACTCAGCTCAAAATTGCAGAACATGTTTTCAACTCTAGACTTGAAATGGTCAAACACCCACAGAACCAATTTACTGTATTTTCATTTTCAATAATTGCGAATACTACTACTACGCATCACTGTATAACTCTTAACATAAATTTTGAGAGCAATGGACTGATTGTTTGGATATCTTTCCTGGCTATATTTTAGAGGTTCCAGGACCTGCACCAGTGCAGCTAATGTGCAACTTTGGCCTCTCCCTGCATGAAGCAAGACTCGAGTCTTGCGTGTGAGAAGTGAAAGTAGTCATCGACATCTGGTGAGAAAGGTAAGAGATTCTGCGCCTGCAGCATCGACTGCCCAAGGCGGAGATCAGTATGAGCCTTTATTCTGCAGCAAGTTATTGAGTTCTATATTTGAAACAAAGATTTTTAAGAATTGATATGCATAGCTCTAATGTTAAGATATTGTTAAGGTGTTAACCTTCTTACCCTTCATGAAAGATGGGTTGGCCAGAGTGGTACTGGCAGGGCTCCTGGTTACTGCTTTCATTTTCGTAACACTTGAGTTGGACAGAAACAGACGTTGTTACTCCAGATGAAACACCGTTCAAACACCGAGCAGCCTACCCTTTTGCAGCCACCATTTTTGCAAGCCGTTCCTACGGTTACGACGATGTTTCCGTCCCCTAAAAAGATGGTCGTTTCACGTCCGGTTTTTCGGTTGACGGGCCATCCTATTCTTACCGTTCTCCTCAGAAGGATTTGTCTCGCTCTTGGAAAGGGACAATCTGCTAAGCAGGGGCACAAGAGACGGACCAGTTGTGCTAACCAGCCTAACCATGGGATCGTTCTCGTCTGGTCGTTGCATGCGTACCACAGGCTTTCGGATAGGTTCTCTTGGAGCTAAGTCCTGCAAACATAGTTTTTGAGCGTTGAGAACAGTAAGAAACACTGTTCTCAGTATGCACTATGAGACTAATTGTGTGCTTTGTTCTGTCCACAAATCAAAGCTACTCGTGAGATTTGTGCAAAAGTTTGGCTTTTACCACAGCACAAATTGTTCCTCACCTCCACAGTTTTCTGCACAGGCTTGCTCGGTTCTGGAGGTTTCTTGTCCTGATGAAACGACCTCGTACAACCCTGCAGGGAGACTTACAACTTCATGGGCTCACTCGACACCCATTTCAACAGATAACCTAACATCAAGAAAGAACGTAAAAACACCTGCATATTCAGAAATTCCGTAAAATCAGTTGTCTTTTTCGAGCAGCAGGACCAGCTTTTGTAAGCATCATGAAAAACTGGCTCTCCAGGATGGTAAAGGCAAGATTCTATCAGGAGATGGACAATACAACATTGTCAGTACCAAAAGCGACATATTTTCATTGACGACGTCTCATACCTGGTGTATTCTTGCTTGGATCAAACTTCTTGAGGCAGCCCTTGTTGTAGCAATGCACCAGAGCTGACATGTTCCTCTTTGGACCCCTGGGATCTGGTAGACAATATTAAAACTCAATTAGATGAGAACATCATGTAACTGTGATATATCCCCGAAGGTTGAGCTTACATGTCACCCACGCTGAATGGTAAGAAGGCATTCTCTTAGCAATTCGAGAGAACTGTCCTAACGCGGACAATTATTCGCAAGCATAAAGCATCAATGATTATTACCAACTTTCGACAACAAGCACTGGCAAGTAGTAGCCTCCCGCGAAAATGAGAAATCAGACTCAAACTCAGTGTATATGCCACTTTCATTCAATTTCTCTCCTAGTAATTACGTCCAAATTTTCCCTAGTCATTCTGTAACGCACCTATTTCGTGAAGTTTCTAGAACATCCACTCTCGAAAGTGATTCACAGAGATGAATTGCCTGAAGGGTCTGCTACGAAATGTTTAGCCCGCAACAATGCAGTGGATGGTGTCTGCAAGCTTAGACGTCAACTTACGGCGGTTTCGAAAACAAACTGATCAGTCACTGTACGGCTCGTTCAGGGTATTCTTCGAAATGGACGGCGACAGACTCCGCGAGTTTGTCTTCTGTTGGCTTCTGCATTACCTTGTTCTGCGGGCTTTGCTGGCTTGGCGGCTTAGCGCCAGTGTTGCCAACCTTAGAGTCAGCAAACTTCTGCGAAAAAAAAGGACAAAGTAAAAAATGATTTTATTCAATGATCGAAAATTTTATTGACAGTGAATCGATAGAAGCGTCGCAAAATGTGTGTATAGTTGCCGCTTTTTCGCGTTCCTCGTCTCGGGTCTCTTCGGTGGGAAAACACACGACGGCTGCCGACGTTGTGTTGACATTTTGGTTTTATGATTATTTTGATGTTATTATGTTGATGTTTTATTTTTTAATGAGGCGACTGTTTATTAAAAAAAAGAAAAAGGATTGCAGTTTCAAAGTTGTAGCTGAGCAGACGAAAAATAAGAGACGCGCTCCAGAAACACTCGCAGACGACTTTTTGCGTGTGCGTGCTTGACCTGCCTGAATAAAGTCGTGTAAAGTGTAACTTTTCAAGATACGTCTATATTGTGTACTGCGTTTTCGTCCATGTAAGTAATCCTGAAGTTGATTTTTTCTTTTCTACTTTGAAACAAGGGGGAGATTTTGTGGGGTATCCACGTTTTCCAGTTGCAGGCACCTGCGGTCTGCGGCATCTGGTCGGGTATCTAATACTGAACAAATATCGTTTCTTTTTTTGTGCTGACGCTAGTACGTTGTTTTGTCAATCACAGTCTGTAGCGAGTCCTAACCACCGCTGCGGGCCCGTAATTTCTCTCGCCGGCCCTGGTCAGGAGAAGTCAGGCTGTCAAATGTCTGTCAGGTACCGCCAACGTTGGTACCGCAGCAGTGCACAGTACGTTCGCATGGGTCTCACCCGTAATGGGCAGAGGGCAGCACCTCGCGCACCGTGTCAGTGCCTCCTATATAGGCACTGACCGTGTTCGTCGTTCGTCTTTTTTCGTCGTACACATTCGTTGACATACCTCACAGTAAATCTGAGTATAATACTTTGCGAAAGATAATACAAGCGAAAAAAAGTAAATTTCGTTTTTGGATTTTAAAATGACGATTGTTTGATGAAAAAGAGTACTTTGAAAGTTGTTTTAGCTGAGCAGACGAAATCCGCAGACGCGCGCCGTTACCATTCGCAGACGACAATTCTCGCTCCGGGCTTTTTGCGTGTGCTGATATCTGTTTGAGTGAAGTCGTGTAATACGGTCCAGCATTTCGAGACATGACAATTGTATACTGCTATTTCGTCCACATAAGTAAGTCTAGAACTTAAAATTTATGAAATAAATGCAACATTTTCAGAATTATCCAGGCTTTGTAGTTGTGGGCACCTGCGACAAGTCCGGCATCCCACACCAAACAAATAGTTTCTCTTTTGTGCTGACACTTAATTTCATACTAAAACGCTCTTAAGAACAGCATGAGTGAACGTCGGAAAGTACATATCGAGGTAATTAATCCATCGTTGCCATGCTGGAAGTAAATCTCTCATCGTCATCAATATGGCGTAATATCTTTTATCTGACGGGTTGGCAATCTTCGTACATCGCAAACGGACCCTTATTTTTCGGCATAATTTGTGTCTCTCTGATATTTACAAGCACGGTGATTGCGTGTAACACTAATATTTTAGTATCCCACGTTGTTTTATCACATCTGGTGGTCACAGTCCGAAACCGCTACGACCGAAAATCGAATCCTGAGGCGAGAAAACAAGAAGACGCACTCGGGCCCAAGGAACGATCATTCCGAAAGAAAATTGACCTTGAGCGTGTGGCAGCATTTAACATAAGATTTGCCCTATGCAGAGCCAAGGAAACACCTAAAATTTGAGGTGCATTTGAAAATCCATCAAATGAAGCACTGCAACGGTTTTGAAACGCTCGCGTCCGGCTACGACGTCGCACGACCCCCTCAAAATATGGCGCCCG
>JARGYV010103395.1:0-24031 GCA_029532675.1 Ornithodoros moubata | reverse complement strand
TGTGTGTGTGTGTGGTGGCGAAATTTTCACTAGGGCGTTAAACCGCTGGAGCGTCCTTCCTGGACATTTTGACATTCTCAGGGGATAAATGCAATAAACAGCCAGTACATATGGGCAGATTACAGACAAAATTCTTTGTTGCTATTAATTTTTCGCATGGTCCCAGTAGCCACGGAGTGGATGGTGTCTTGTGGGACCAACGCCTTCATTTCTTTCAAACCAATCCAGTCCAACGCAAAGTTGTGAAAAAGAGAAATATACCAGAGGATAGTTCAGACAGCTTAGCAACACCGAGTTACGACCACACGTAGGTGTAAACACAGACAAAAGTATAAAATAGAGAATGTCGTTGATCCAGTGCGCAGTTTGCGATGGAAGAAACAATCTTCGTTGTCAAGCAGTGCAAGAGGATCCCAACTACTCTCTTCCTAGGAAAGAGATCATCCTCTTATCTCCTGTAAACGTCCCTCCTGCTAATCCCACGAACGGAAATACCCAACTTACTCCCTTCAAAAGTGCGGCCAGCTCCGCAACAACAAATATAACCCGCCTGCCACACACTTCGCTATCCTTCACACTGCTAAGGTCCATAGTTGTTACGTCCTGTATATCATCTGCTGTCCTTCACGGAGAAAAGAAGACATTTTCTTAATGGTGGATGAAACCTGCTTTCTTTCGCTCTCTGGCCAGGCATAGAAATCTATATTTTTGGCAAATTTATTGTAGCGATATTGACCACGGGGGCGTGCGAGGTGCTGCTGAGCTCACGGTGGATGTAAGGATTCTCGGTCTCACTTCATTGAGATGCTTCTACACTACTGTGTAGACGTCGGTAAACTTTGGCTATGAGCGTATGACGACGGTGCTGGACGACGACACGAGAGATGTGCCGAACAGTCTCTCTCCACAGCAGGACCTTAAAAATAGCTCTCGCACCCCAACGATTACAATTTCTCGAATTTCGGAAGCTCTGGAAACTCCAAGGGAAATACGTAAGCTCCTCTCAAGAATAAAATGCACGGAAGCTGCCGTTCTGATCTCTGCGAAGAGCTACACAGCACTTACAGGCTGTACTCCACGGTATTGCAAAGAGGAGTTTTGTTAATAGCAAGAAGGGACCTCAAAATGAACTTGGACCCGTGGTATCGTGGCACCTAGAAGCTGGAGGTGCCTAACTTGTTGCAGTGTCGTGTTGCCGAGAAGAAGTCGATACCTCTGTGTTGCTGAGTAAAAGCGAATACGGTGGACTTCTCAACAGATACCCACCTTGCAAGTGATACACCTTTTCAGGGCCACGATTATCGAATTGAAAAGGGTAGGGTTTAGTGCGTTCCTCTGCGGGACTCAGTGGCTAAAAAAAAAAAAAAAATAAAATAAACGAGTGCTACCAACCCGCGTGCTAACGGACGTCGATGGTTCCCACAGGAAACCAGCAGGCCAACGGTTTTGCCTGTGGCACTATTTTGAAGCAACATAAAGAGTACATGGGAATGACAGGCTGTGTCATATCCCCTCGACATTCAGGAACACCACCATCGCGAGTTTCCTCTGGGATTATGCTTGCTCCACATTTGTTACGAGACAAAGAACAGCGTCTATATAACTGTGGTTACGTTGAAAACCTGCCATCCCTTCAGGAAAAGAGACAAAAAAGAAAAATCCTGTTGTTCAGGCCACCACTCGAGGATGTGAAGTACAATTCGTTCCAAAACTTTCGCAAGGCAGCTCGGCAGGTTAACAGGACAGATTAGACGGACGCTTGCCGTGCTTCAGCAAAGGGTCTGCAACTGAATGTTTTCTGTCTTTGGGCGCGGTGTACGACTTTTCCGCTAAAGACTTCAAGTAAACACGAGAGCCCAGCTTCGCCAAGGGTATGAATTGTGCGATAGTTGATTGTATCCGAGCCAGGTGACGAGTGGGCACGCGATGAGCGCGGCAGCTTTGAGCTCAGTCAGAGAAAAATCCATATCCGTTTCTGGTTGCAACACCACTTCTGTCTGAGCAATGACCAGCTGGATTCAAGGAGTGTTGGCTCGACATAAGTCAGAGTTCACTGCTTCATAGAGCAGTTACCACCCCACATAAATGAGAAGCAACTTCCAGTGCGCGTTTGTCGAGGGACCCTGCTGGCACTCCCAGTGCGCAAGGAGCATGCTCCTTTCCGACCATCCGCCTTTGCGAAAGGACCGGCAGGGTAAACAAAGTTTCACAGTCGTTAACCTCGACTTAAATTTTCACTGCTTGTGGTCCTTTCCGATGTTTCTTTGTATGAGCATAAAATCTCCCTAAGCCCCAAGCCATTTTGAGGGACTATCTTTGCTCTTGTGCAAACAGGCTGAGGCCCAGATTCACGAGCGCAGGCTAATGTTTAGTTCGTGTATACGTTGTACATGCATATCTTGAGTATGTACGAAAGTCAATAAATATACTGAAAGAACAGTTAAAGCAGGATTAGTGGCCCTTAATCTACAACACACGTCCTTCTTGCGGTATCACCAGCATCGATCATATTTATAAGCGACTGTTGTATATCTGTGTTACCGAAAGAAACGGGATGCTAAACTAAGTTTCACAGTCGTTAACTTCGACTTAAACATAAAACTCGGCAGAAAAGTCACCAACTCAGTCGCTCGCCAGCCGATGACTGAATTTTTCGTCTGTTCTGTTCGTTAGATATGACGACGTATATATAGGCACAAACGCAAGCCGCACAACGTACTGAAAGTGAGGTGAATTAGGTGTGGACGAATTGTTCAAGTTGCTTTTGTACTTCACAGCACACCAGAGAAGCACCGCGAACGGAGAAGAATTCAGACGACCACTCTTATTGCTCCTGACCTTTGGTGCATTGTGCTGCTTTGAAACATGCAGATTCGCGACTATGAGAATAGAAAAGAAGTAACCATAAAAAAAGGGGAGGGAGGGGGGGGGAGGCATAGCTTTGTGCTTGCATCTCGATAATGTTTTCATCTGTTCGAGCACCAGCAGCGGAAGTTGATCCAGCGCGTCTTCTTGGAACAGAACCGGGTGCGCCGCTGCAGGTGCTGCAACCCTGCGCCGCTGCGACAGCCATAAATCAGCATTCCGGCACCAGGGGTCAATACTGCTTAATGTTACAATGTGCATGGTCTGGCAGCTTGGACCGCTGGCCGTTAATTTAGAGTGAAGAGTAGGTGAACGGGCGGTCCTGGTGCTGTGACGAACTCAAATTTCTGCCCCCAAGAGCGTGACCTCTTTGGGTCCAGGTCGCCCGATTGGTGGTTCCTGTTTTAGCCCTTTTAAGCGTCGGCAGCGGCCGAGAGGGGTATTGGAATTCTAAGGAGCTGTCTGGTAAGAGCTGTCATGATGCTATCCATCTGGGCAGTTCTCAGAACATGTAAATAAAGGTCACAATCATTCCTGACTATTCTGAAATCATCCTACGCAAAGTGTCCGGCGCAATTTCACTTTTGCATCTTCCCGCTGACCAAAGAAGAGTGTACCCGAAACACAATAGGAAAGAGATAGATAGAGAGAGAATGATAAACGCCTGTGACTATGATGACATGCAGCTGATATATTGCGGTGACCAGCACCTCGCGATAAAGTGGGATGCCTCTCGGGAAGAGAGCGGTAACTTCTTTCCGAGTAAGTTGAGGGAAGTGCCCGCCTACGCTCAGCCGAACTCTTAGAGACCGCGTTCCCTCTCAGTTCTCATCTTTCGCTTTTCAGTCAGTATCGCTAGCAGCTAGCTATCCGCTTTGCAGACGGTAGCGATGGATTCAATAAGACAGGAAATATTCTTTGCGCAGGAAGCTGCTTTTAAAGTTGTCTGCGGAAGATAACGCTGTATATGGGTGACATGATTGAGCGTTTTCTGTTCTTTTCACTTTCCTATTTGTGAACCAAAGACATTGTCTTCTATCGTTGTGATGCACATGTGTGGCAGGAAGTGTGGAATGCAAAAGGTGAAGCCTCCTGTCAGATGTAGAATAATGTTCTTGCATTTGAAAACTGGATGAGGCAACCGCACTTTTTCCCAAGGCTTCAGTGCACAAGATTCATGTATTGTGTACGTAAGTGTATTTGCCTACTATGTTTCGAATGGGTGCAGTTCCGTTGTAAATTGTGATTAATGTACATACATGTTCTGGTGACGGTTATCGAAATCCAGGTGACACCGTCCTGCATTGGTAACTCTTGAGCTGATTACAGGCATGCGCCTATGTTTGCTGCGCATGCCCTTTCTGTGGAAGCGCTAGGGTCGTTGCGGCTGTTTGAAGAACGTACTTAAAGCGGTAGGAGAAATTCAGGTTCTGCCCGTCAAGCGCCTCGGGCTACGGGAGGCTGCGGTACGGCAGTAAACAGAAAGTTGTTCTTGCATGAACTGTCGTTGTTTACCATTCCTCCGGTCGGCGAACGGGCACGCGAAGGGGGCCCCGAGAGTTACCGTTCAGTAGAAAGTGTAAGCATTCCCCGGCATGTATTCTGAAAATCCCTTTCACGTTTACCCCTGTCAAATATTTTTTAGTCACACGACGATGCTTTTCGCTATCTATACTGAAAAATATCGACACTATACGCGTAAATCCTTGCTCATTTGTCAGACCACGATTGTGTGCCCACTGTCCCTGGACAGGTAATACACCGTGGAGCACTGCATTACAGTAAGTAGAAGCAGAATAAAGAAAAAAAAATCAGAATCAAAACCTATGTGATATGCATCAGGAAGTGAGTCAAAGGGAAGGCTTACCAGGGTTTTCATTTACTAGAACTAGAATGCACCAGATGCGATGCGCTGTTATCAATAAGGGTCTCCGCTCATTTCAAAGTATACTGTTACACTTTTGCGTATTGGTTTGGTAGTCAAAAACAGAAAAAAATAAAATAAGAGTGTGTCCCCATCCTCTGTAGTCGTGGCAACTACAGTACTCTTCTCTGCAGCAGTATACTATTGCATATAGGTTACAGACAGTTGGAAAGCTTTCTTTGTTGTTACCCTTCCATTACCCTTTCCATATTCAGACACATTACAAAGGGTAGGCTATCGTCCCTGGCACTGTGAAATACACCATGTCATCGCATTAAAGTACTTGTTGTTGGAAAGTTTTCTGGCATTAAGCAATTCAATTAAGTTTTCTGGCATTAGGCGATCCATACTTCGCCAGAACTGCGGAATGTGACTTGAAAGGAGCATATTGCACCAAGTCTTGGACTGCTACAGAAGAAAGCTTTTTATTTTCTTGTTATTCTTCTTAATAATATTATTATTACTGTTACTATTATTACTGTTGTTATTATTGTTACTGTTATTATTGCGACGAGATGTCTCATGCCTTTACGACAACTCTGCTTTCAGCTCAGAATTCACATCCGTACTGCTCCACACCAGTAAAGAAATGCTGTGTTTTTAAATTGAATTAGATTTCGGAGATAAATAATTTACAAAGTCTTTGCTTCAGCAGTTCCGGTAAAAAATTCCAAAAGGCAAAAAGTATACATACGGGTATGAGCTTCGCCGGAACTATCGGAACCATTTCAGAAGTTTGTTTTCCTACTCTCGTTCGCGGACTGTAGCATCAAAAGTCAAGCACTTCCACCGGAAACCCAATAACGCATGCTTGATGCCAGAGGAAACCGAAGAGTACATACAATAATTTCACCCGCATGGGCTCTCAAGAGGAAACATAAAGTCCTGCCGACTTCTTAACATTTCAGTTTCCATTCCTCAGAAAATCCCATCGCGGGCACCTAGCCGAATATAACGCAAAAGGTTCAGACATGACAGTGAATCTACTGCTCTGCGATTTTCATTGTAACCGCAAGAAGTCGGCACATATTTATATTTATGCTCTGGTATGTTTCGCATAAAACTTGCTGAAAAATGATCACCAAAACTGTTTAATTTAGAACATTGACCGCATGGGGGATGGTGGTGTGGGATGTTCTATCGATTATTATTATATCGGGATTATACCCCATTACAAATATTTTTTACATGAACGATGCGATAATAAAAGGAAAATGAGCTATGCCCTTAGCGTTCGCATTCAATGGCCGGGATGAACTGAGTTTTGATAAGTTCATTTGTCCGGTGTAATACTGCGCAGTTGTAAGACTCTAAAAGGGCTGCCATGATGAAATATTTGTAGAGAACCCCAGTGACTAGTGTGCTGTATTGAACGTCGAGGCGCCACTGTGTTCGCTTTTTTCCTGTGATCCCGCTGCATTTTTTTTTTGTTTGCTGTCATTCCCTTTTTATAGCTTTGTTGTGATCATGGTACTGCGTGTAGCGCTGGAAGAATATCGCGGTGAACAGCAGAAACTTGCCAACCATCATACCGCAAAAGCAATAACTTATTTTGCATCAGAACATATTCTAGTACATGCCATGGGATTTATAACACTATTGCGAACTACTGCCTTCTGTGCAATACATCGCATCATGTAGAATAATCGATCACTTATGTTGTTCATCCTTCTATAGATGCATTTCTCCCTCCCAAGCAGCACAATGTACTGAAAGTCGGGTGTATTAGGGGTGGACGGGTTGATCAAGGTTGTTTTCTTAGCTTGCAGTACGTAGGAGAGGGAGCGACAAAAGGATAACGCACCTGACGACCACCCCTATTGCACCCGACTTTCAGTACATTGTGCTGCTAGGGGTCGCTTGTAGAAATTTATGATTCCCGAACGATTCTTGAGGCACCAGATTCTTTCATTCTACTTGGGCAGAATTTCGATACGTGACTGGGTCCTCAGGACTGTTTTCCACTGATAACGGAATGTGCATGGAGCAATCTTTGCCCTTCCCCGGAATTGAGTTCTCTTCTCCGCTGGGAGTTGCTGATGTGATTCAGGTAAAGTAGCAGAGATGTTAAATGCGCGTTAACATTGGGAGAGGGTGGGCGGCGCAGTCTTCCGAAGTAAGCCTGTAGCGCATACGTGGCCTCCCCCCTCCCCTCTTCCTCGAAAAGAAAAAAACGGAGTAGAGTGATGTATTGGCCCTTAAGTTTCCTGGTGTGTGTGTTTTTTCACATATTCGACGAAACAATGGGTAACTGATGGCGGCAGAGTTTGATGTTTCGCAGCTCCCTATCCCACTGTCGAAGAGTTGATGTTAATGAGCGATGATAGCCATAAACTGCACAGTTGGTGTAGAAGCTAACAGGAAGTTGGCTGTCGCATTATGCGCACAAAGATTTGCGGTCTGGAGTGCAGGATTTCCAAAGACCCAATCATTTTGTACTATATAGAGATAATCTCCTATAGTTCTCTTATAAAGCCAGATGCTCATGCAAATTCATGTTTTCCTCTTTTACAGTCCATTACTTTTTATATTTTTTTTAACCAGATAGTACGTTACAAAGCTATGAGTGCTACCTTCCAACGTGTATTTACTCCGGCATCACATGACACACTGTTATGTCTCACTGGGCTTGTGTGGGAAAAAGCAGTGCGCTCAGCGCCAACCGTTAAACATAATTATATTTTCCACTGCTTAGATTAGTTAAAAACCGTGTAGGAGAAGCCTATGGGAACAAGATCAGATGAATCGTATAGGGTTGTCCCATTAGGTTAAGCTTTTCAACATATCTAAGCACTGGAAAAGGTCATTCTGTTTGACGGTCTGTTTGAACGAACTCATTTACGGATATACCATATCCAGTGAAAAAAAGAAAAAAAGAAAGAAAAAGGAGTTCGTTCAGCTGTCTTTGTACATCAGTAAAGCGTACGTCTAAAATACGTCCCTTTTTGAAAGCGCCTTTTTCGTAATTTGATTACACGCACACCATCATCTGTCATTCCTGGAACGCCCTCAACAAGGGTGCAAAGCATCAACAACAGCCAGTCTTGCTTGGCTTTTCTCTCTCCAAAATGCACTGTGGTCTCCGACGACAACATTTATTCGTTTTTCTCCTTCACAGGGCATCGCGGCACGCATGTTTTCAAACTTTTGTCCTCCCCAGAAAATTAGGCCTTGGGGTTTACGTGAGCTGCTATCGGATTGCTAGCGTGGTGTGTTCGGGTTTTCGTGCTCCTTCAGCACATCGTGCACTCTAAAAAGAGCTTCACCACATAACACGCTAAAAGCCAATCATATTCGCAACGATATCATTGTGTTTGTTTACCTAGAGGAAACGCTAGGGGTACGCCTTTTTGTGGCATTTTGCATTTATACATAATGCTACAAAAAGGCGTGCGCCTACCATTTTTCACCATTCAGTGCAGTGAAGGATATCATTCTGTACGTTCTTGGTTCCCAACGTATTGTGCGGTAAAGTTCGGTTTTTAGAGTGTAGGAATATTAATAGAAATGTTCTACCACTTGATAAGGTCCCCCTCATTTACGCTGAGGCTTCACGTGGATGACAAAAGACAATTAATGACTAGATCTTCAGGTTGGAATTCCCCATGCGTCCTACCTATGTTGAGCCGATCTGCACAGTCGGGTTTCCATTTTTTCGCGATTGTCTGAACTGTTACGACGGTCGCCTTCTTCGCACTCAATTCCAATACTTTCCGAGATCTCTTTCATTGAACGCCATTCCGAAAGATATCTTTTACTGACCCTATCTGCTGAAAACAGTGAGCGTACGCCATTTTGGGGCACTTTTGGATTACATAAGTCGCCGCCGTATCATACGGTGAACCTCTAATTTTAGAGTGTACCATGGTGCTCAACAACTGAAAAACGAGGTAAGGAACTTGCTTTCACTGCGTGTGTTATAAAAAAAGAATATTGTTTCTCGAACGCAACACAGAGTTTCGGGGATAACACTGCGGTTCCCAAGTTTCTCACGATGTCTTTGATGGCCCTCTCTGTGCAAGTCCGTCAACGCATAAGACATGCTGATGTCCGCGTGTTGATATTGTGTTCATTTGGCTTACGATGACCAACATTAATAGCATGGATGGGATAGCCTAGTCTTGTACGCGGTGCCTTGGCATCGTTTTGTTGTCGATGTTCCTTGCTGCTCTTGTTGAAGTGTCGATTACTCGCCAATGGCCGGTAGTCTTTATGTTATTGAGAGTTTTGCGCATTCCCGTGTGTGTCATGCGTGGGCTGAAGACCATATTGTGTTTTGCTTCTTGGCAGGATGATTTGCCTGACTGTCTGGCCGCCTACCACCTCATCGGGATACAAAACTCTGCCGTCAACCGTCGCCCTGTGAGTAGCTGCTTTTGCTCTTGATCGCGCGTCGGTTTTATAAGCTACCGTTCTCATGTTGCTGCTTTCGAAATTAGATCCTGCTGTTACGGGAGTCCATTTTCCTTTTTCGTTACATTCGGCTTCATGCTCCTAATAGGCCCACGACCTAATCAATTTCCGGATCTATTTTGGACCTTTTGGACCCTTACGTACGCAGTGCCGTGTGAGCCATGCGTATCTGTGAAAACAGTGTGTCCCGAACTGTTTATGAAATATTGTAGCATTCACAGTACTACCGTAATCTGTGATGTGTACAGTAACGACCGCAACGACGACTTTGTTTATCTTTTTGATTAGTTTATCGTTCTGTTGGTATTTCCCTCTCTTGAAGTAGCAGAACACTTTACAACAAAGTCAACACTTCACTTACACTGTGAAAACGTAGAAGCAAACAACAAACATAACGGTCGCGACAAATCACGGCATAGCATAGCAAAGAGAGGTTGAGTTGCTCGGCTGGTTGTAACTAAGAGCTGCTACCACTACTACTATTAATGATGATAATGAGGTGAGACGCTTACCGCAGAAGATGCGGTATCCTATGCCATTGCCCGTGAATTGAGTTATGATATGAATGTGAAAGGTGTCTGGTTATAAATGTCTCAAAACAATAAGTAGTTACGACAGTAGTCAGGGCGTGTCAACGCAAAAGAGAACACTCCGACCATCGCACGTGTACACCTACACACTGGACTACGGTTGAGTTAGGAGCTTTGTTTGCGAAAGGAAGCCCAGCGGGCGTCCAAGAGCACATCGGTGTTAAACTTTGGACTCCGAGAGCCAAGTAGTTGAGGCAAATGTTACTAAGAAGATAACATGCAATCGTGTCAAAAGCAGTATGCCAGGTACGTGCTGCCTGGGTATTCCAGTCGTCTTGCCTACATTGAGCACGTCTGTAAAAGTATTTCTTGCTTCTTCTTCTGCCTTCTCCTCACCGGCCATGTGTCAGAAGTGAGACGTACATATATGCTAGTAGCTGGTCTTCTTCCCACTCTTCTGTAGCTGTTCTCATGACCCAACCTGTTCTTCTCTATTTCATTACGTCCAGTCTCGGGTAGTAACCAAGTTTCAAGTAACTTATGACTGTAACTAGTTACTTATGCAGTTAGCATTAGCTAGGTTGACATAAAGAAGGGTAGGCCCGAACTGTTTGACGAATCCTGTGTGTGAACAACATCATTCTGACAGGGGATTGCTTTATGCCGTGTTATGCTTTGAGGTATCGTTTTTTGACCTGTCTGACTCCTGTCGTGCCTTCCTGGTGGGGCCCCACTTGTGGACCCTTGTCACTATCAGTTAGGTATTCCACTGTATGTAATCGTTGCTTTCTAAAAATCAACATTAAGTGCTCCATTCACTCGTCCGTTCTACTCATTTCTAGTCACAATTCACATGTCGAAAGTGTCAATGACCGCAAGTAATTTGCGTTGAGGTAGCTCAAGTTGCCTATTTTGCACGCCAATACAAGAAATAAAGGCGCATGAACCTGAGATTGCAACATTGGAGAGGAATGTTACTTCTCCGGACACTATAGCTGTCACTGCGCAGCACGTCGTCTGAAATATGCTCGCAGAAAGCAACGCGTGCCAATCATATTGTTCACGAGACTAGGAGCTTTTAAGCATAAAAGATTGGTATCGGACTAAGCGCGCGCTCGCCCTCAACGGGAAAAACGGTGCGCAAACATTTGCACACATTGCCAGCAGTAGTCCTCGTCCTTCTCCACGCATGAAGAGTGCTGTAGAAAAAGCAGTAGCGCGTGCGATACTGCCGTCAGCGATAATGGGACTTCTTCCGCTTTAGCCGTAAATGCAGCCTAGGGGAAATATATAACAGCCTTGGATACTTCAGCCTCCATGTTTTGCACGGCATGCGAAAAAAGAAAAAAACCCGAAATCGAGCTTTCGGGGATATCGGGATATATATAAAAAATAGTATGAATCCCGGGATCCCGACACTTAGCTACAGTTAAACACTCTTTCATTTCCTATATGTGTCATATTAACGATGTAACCATAAAATTACTAGGAATGCAAAGTCTAGACCTATCACAGGAGGAATATACTCTCATGCTGCATCTGTATCGTGTACACATGCAGAAAGAAAAAATATTTGCTGATGCCTACCAGCTCGCTTCTAAGTTACCAATACCCACGCTAATCCGTGGCCAAACGCCGCCATGGCTAATGGCCAGACAGGTGAAGGCAAAAGAAGAAGAATTGTCCCTTCCTCAGCAGGATGGTGACAACGAAGGAGAAACTTCCTGTTCTCTTAATCTAATTCATCTAGGCAAGGTGATCAAACAAAGATAAAATGCATCATGGCTCGACGATCAAGGACCTGCGAGTCGTTTCCGGCGGTGAGACGTGAAGTAACGCATATAAAGTGGTACGGCTTTATTGCTTATCTGAAGAAATTCGTGAAACGTTAGAGAGTGTTTGACTCAACAGCAATTGTCCGCTCGTGGTATTGCAAGTGACTTGACGGAGAGCTTGCTGAGTTTGCTGCTATTCTATAACCCGAGATCATTATCATTACCAGCAATGACTTTGTGAGGAACTCGAAGACGTTTTATTTTCAAGGCGAAATTAACATGTGAGGAGATTGCATGCGTTGGTATCCGTTTCTGTCCCTTCCAAGTGCTGAAGGTGGCCTCAGTGGTGGCGATTATTAACGTTACAGCTGTACATTTTTTACACACTAAGTCTAATCATCATTAACAAAGTTGACAAGCTTTATCTTTTCAAGTCTGAGAATAATGCCCATAATTAATAACCCGTTTCTGTAATGTACAGTGCGCTGTATTGCACCTATAAAACTTTATACTTTTCGGCGTGCAGATAAGCCGGTAAGCACACACATGTAACAATAATAATAATAATTTGGGGTTTACGCCGCGAGACAACTAAGATCATGAGCGACGCCACAGGGTAGGACTGCGGATAATTTAGACCACCTGGGGATCTTTTGACGTGCGTCGGAAATCTCCGACACACGGTGCCAGCAACAATGTTTACCTCCCCCACATTGCTACCGTCCCCGACCGGGATCGAACCCGCGATCTTGAGCGCAGAAGCCTGGCACGTTACCTCACACATGTTCGTATTGATACTTGCAATAACTCACGTGTGCAGTGGAGCAGGATTTCTGTGACACGAGTGATCGACTGCACAACATGAAAGAGGGATGAAAAATTGCGCATACAACATGGACATGCATTTACTTTTTTTTTTTCAACCGCTGTGCTATGCTTAGAGAAAAAGAAAGAAAAAAAAGAGAAAGAAAAGGGGGGAACTTTAGCACTCATTTTATTCTGCCCTCTGATTGGAAACATAGCACCACCACCACCCGCACGCCACTCTACTCCGCAGCAGCATCGCGCAACATCTTGCTCTGTTGCCTCCCGGCGACTCATCAGGTTGTCCCGGATCATATTTCTTCCACCTGATGCACGTCCGTCCAGCTAAGAACTTTCTCCACCATCCAGTGTGGAGAAGGATTCAGCCTCTCCTTCACTTTGAGCATCCTCCTCGCCGATATCGGAGAATCGCGCCGCACATCGCACCGGTCCCGCGAGCCTGTTCAGTTGCTTTCGAAGCTGTGGACTGGTCGGCTGTTCGTATTTTCTCCGGATACCTGTTCACTATATTACTCTCGTTTTCTCTCTAGTTGAGAGTGTGGCCGACTGTTGTGCGTGTTTCTCAGCGCCGGCATCTGCCACAGATTCCCGAGCGTCGCAAGGGAGAATGAGGTGAGCTTTTGAACTTGGCACACATCTTGAAGAGTGATTGAGCAGCGATGTGGCCCATGTGTGCAGTCGGGCTTCAGGCGATCCCAGATTTCGCGTCGCCAATTCGTTTCATTTCTACGCGTGAGATCCTTGCTAATTACGTCTTTCTACAGCCCTGAGCGTCTGGTGGGAGTGCTTATGAAACTGGTTTGCGATATTTTGCTTGTTTTCCTTTTATTGTGTAATGAACCATAATGAAAACGAAACAAAAATCACGTAAGAGAGGAAATACACTTAAATGCCGGAGGTCATCCCTTCCTCGCTGCTATGTAGGATATTTTCTCAAGAAGGATATCTATAATTTATATATTTATTTTTTTCTTCCTGTGGATGGCCACCTTTAAAAATTTCAAAAGGGAAACAGTACCTTTTGGACTACTTGTTTTTGTCTCGCCTGGTTAAGAAAGATGTTACTAATACTTCACGTATTCACTGCTAATCTGAACCTTCGGTAAGTGAAGATGACATTTTTCTTGCTATCTCTTCGAAAATTAAGCACCCAATATACTAAAGAGTTTTACTGCGTCAGGCAGTGCCTCCGAAACGCTCTTGGCATGCCCTCTCAGCATATTCACACGATTACTATACGACATAGACATAGCTTTGAATGACGTGCACGGGGAAGGTTGTACAACGCATAACAGTGCAATTTGTTTCCCAGTTTTAAACAGTGAAAGACATAAATGGTACAGAAGGAAATATAATGATATGTCAAAGCATATAAGTTAATATATACATATACATATGTGTACTGCCGTTTGTTTTGTAACTCTCTCGACAGTTTGTTACTGCTCCTGACGAACACAGTGCAACTGGAAACATTGACCCCTTTCGCTTTGCGTTTAAATATCTTTGTTTAATATCTCACTTTAAATAAACCGGTTTTACTAACTGCCCTAGGATTTGTAGCCTTCGACCTTTCTTTTTCACTTCTTGATATACATAAATGGATAAAAAGGATCATTTGGTGATGCTGACTTGGCAGAAAACTTTTGACGCACCATTCTGAGAAGGACATGATGACTATGTCCGATAACCCGTGGCACTCAGCTAACGTCTGTAGCTTTCGCGCCCTGGTACAGCGTTACTTGATAACGTCGGCATCACTCATCAGTAGGTGACGAAGTGAAGAAGAGTCACCACAAGCAGGGTAGATGTAACATTCACGAATACCCACATGATGACTGTCCCTGAAGGAATAGCAGTGGCTTCGGGAGAGTGTTGTGCGAGAACAGCATATATTATAATTTTAGTCGATGATGATGGTTCTGGAGAAAAGTCACTGATTTCATAAGTGCGCGACGCTAGACGAGTCCCTCTGGCCTTGAGGCTGTTCTGGCAGCCTTGAGAAGACGTGACTGTCACGTCATTCTTACGTAATGCTGCGGTATACCCGGTGGGGATCCCTTGTGCTTCACACCTCGTAACCCAGTTATCTGTTTCTACATCAGCAAAAAACCGAGGCCGGAAAAACACGTAACGCGACATTACTATCACAATTTGGGGCTAAGTGCCTGAGGAATATACGTGTACGAGATTCCCCTTGATATGTAAAAACCCCGTGGTGGTTTTGGTTAGAGTACATTTATTGCAACATTGTGGATGTAGTGAGCAACAAATTGTGACTGTGTAACAGCTGTACGTTTGATGATGCAGTAAATCAGAATCTGTTATGCCCTTCGCCGATGGCAATGATGAGACTTTTTTTCTTTTTGTGTCAATACAGTCCTCCTCCTCTCAAGTAGTTCTGTTGAACGCACCTAAGACGACACTGCGACTTAAACACGCTGTCGATGATCACACCCAAGGCTGAGAGCTTATCGATACTTCATTTGGAAGAGGAAGGACGATACAAAGAGAATTAAGAAAAAAGACCGTTGCATTTATAATTTTTCATTTTCGTATAAAGTCGTCTAACATACACTTGTGAAGCGTGATCCATGCAACAGAGTAAGAGAAGATTCACACAGCGAAATGGGCGAAAACAGTCACGTCTCTCCTTACCTTGGTATCAGTCCGCAGTAGCACATCCAACAGGGTGAAAAACAAGCCGAGACTGAAAATGAACAGTATGAAGCACCGTGAAGATATCAACCCGATAATATTTTGCAACATTTCGTGTTACTGTTGCAACTGTCAGTGTCCCATATTGTCTTTGTGCGCTATTTGGACGTTAACTGGAATAGGAAAAGGACCGATGAAATACCATAGGTTCGGAAGCTTGGATTGGAAACACGTTAGGAAACATCTTAGGGGGGTATCGCTCCTGAATTGGGCAAAGGTAGCTGGTGGAACTAATTCCTGTGAACAACAACAACAATAAATGATGATGATGATGACATGGTGCGCATGCATTGCCAGCGCATTTCCTCGCTTGTCCTTGCCGTATCAGAGCGAAGCCTGTGCCTCACAAGCACATACAAAGACCATATCCTTGCAGCAGTTACTTCTAAACTGAACATAAAATACCCATTTATATAGCGATGCATGTGCGGAATATTTTAAGACTCAACGGTACATTTGGTGTTCTTTTCAACCCACACCCAACCCCCTTACGCATCATTCGCAGCTACTTCTTGCGACGTGCGCACGTGACGTAATGCGATGAAAATATTTTGGCGTGTGGTTTCAACGCTTAGCCACTCTCACTTTCTGTCTTAATTTTGAGTGCTGCGCAAGAAGGGAAGGTTGTCTCGTCTGTCTTCGCTGTTTTACGGCGAGTCCTTTTACTCCTAGTACGTGTAGGAACCAGACCGTCCAAGCTTTTGTCTTTACAAAACTAGGAAATGTTCATACAGACTTGTGGTCGAGCATTAAGCCTTGAGTAAAGGCCGTTATGACACACAATACCGTCCAGAAACAACGCTTATACATTCTTACTTCTTAGATCACAAGTCACTACGCACCGTTACCGCATTATTCGGAGTGGGCATGCTGTAGCTTGATGGTCTATCGCGCAGAACCTAAAGGTAAGTCCGATTGGGAGTTCCTGTGTTGAGTCGAATAATGCCAATGACATTCTAGAGCGTTTTAGGCACTCGTTTATAAGCGTACCTCCCGCGTCATGCCCAAGAATGTGTCTAGACTCTGCGTTAGAACGAACAGTTTTCTTTGCGTTGCCCTAAACGAACGTGGTTTTTGATTGAATAAAAATCAACATGTAACGCGAATCTGTTGTATGGTAGCTTCAACTGTCACGGTACTGCTGCCGTCGTGATGCAGCTGTGCCTCAGCGCAGATGTTTACTGCGCTGTTGGTAGCAATGTTCATCTGTTGATCTTGGACAACCTCGACAATTGTGTTTGGTGAATTTATGCGCTTTCATTTTAAGTGCACTTGGCACTTACGCGTTACCTTTTGCACGAGCATGTGCTCATCTATTTGTTTATCAGAGAAGAAAAGTAACACCTTTTAAACAGTTCTTCTGCACTGACGAAGCAAAATAACCTTCTAATTTATCGCAGTTATAGTTATATATACAGTGAATATTCTCGCACAAAAAAAAAAAAAAAGTTAAAAGGGTGGTCTTTGTGCATCAGTTGTAAGCAGCTCTACTGCTCCCCAACATACCATTGGCTGATGTCATGAAAGTTACAATAGCAAAGGCCTTTTCCATGTCATCACTAAAGCGCTCAATTACTGACGCAAAATTATACGCACTGGCTCAATGACAGCGTGGGCTCACTCTGAGGACATCCGCAAATATAACGCAACGAGGCTTATCCATTGTTTATCGTCCTCGACTAGACATATCTTCGCTTGCATCTATAGCCACTGAGGTGTAACAGTTGCGAAATACACGAATCCTGGCGTTTAATTTCCATTAGGTGGTATTTCCCCGTGTGCGTTTCCCGACCATTCCAGTTCCGCTGCTCACGCTGGGCATCATACAGCCTACGGCTCGAAATTGTTCCTTCTCACCCAAGATTCCTGTCTAGTGAGTAGCAGCCGCCATATACACAAGATGAAGGTCGCAGTCGAGGTATGACCAAGACAGTTGTTTCGGATCCTTGATACAACTTTCGACACTTGCTACTTCTGCCAAATCGTGCTCGCCGTCGTGGTTTAGGAACCAGTAGACTTTGGTGTCTAATCATAGTCACTACCTTCAAAGCTTGGATATCGTAATGATCCATGAAATATCCCTGTGTTAACATATTATGCAGTTAGTTGAGGTCACCCCATGAAGGATAACGCATTTCATGCCTGACGACGCCGCTGGCTATTTACCTGCTTTGCAGCGTCGCGGATATAATCAGTAAACAAGGCTATCACCGAAGGAATAGAGCTTATGATTGAACGCAGGCATAATCAGTAATCCCGAAGCTTCCGTTAAAAAGGCCGAGCCTTGAGGAGATGAAGCTAACCCAAGCACCACTATGTCCTAAAAGCCGGCTACATTAGGGGTGGACGGTTGTACTTGCAGTTCGCAGTACTTGACGACCACCCCTATTGCACATAACTTTCAGTACAATGTGCTGCACGGGAAAAGTTGATCCACCCACGAAGGCTTCTTGGTACCCTATGACCGCTGTCGTGCTCCGATCTGATGCCATGGCGTTATCACAGCAGATAACGTTTCAGTAAACGAAGACTTTTTCTTGCGCACTTCGTATTTCAAATCACAATCTTAAAGCGGTATTCCTACATGGTATCCGGCTATCCGGCTTTGCTACTGCATCTCCGGTAATAGTGACAGAACGCAGGCAAGTTGGTATGAAATCATTATGAAAAACCACGGAGACAATGGGGGAACACAGGTACGACACACACAAGATACTGCATCTCTTTTCACTTCATTCTATGCACTTGTCTCTACACTTTTTCTTCGACACCCTTGTAAAAATAAGTCTGTCGTAGGAACTTCAAACGCTTTGCTCCTGCAGTCTCAATTTCTTACTTCGTATCCGAACACAAGAGAAAAAATACGCAGTGGGAGTGGGAGTGTACTATGCGCTGGCTGAAGGTGACACATCAATTTTAAGAGAAACGTGAGGGGCTTGCCCTGATAATCCGCCGTACCGCGGCGCCTTAAAACATTCTAGCTGCAACGCGATGTCATCGCAAAGCTGTCGTGTTGTGGGCCCATATCCTGGTGTGATGGAAGCGCGATATGCCGAACGTACCACTGTGAGGGAATTCTGCGTTTCTCCTTCACGCTTCGCCGGCGGGCTTCCTTCGGGTATCCACTTCTAGGACTCTCTGGTAATTACATTTAATGACTACATCTGAAAGTTATGGGTTGTTTTTGTCATCAGGTGTGCATTGACATCAAGTGTGTATGATCACCAGCTGAGTGTGATAAATACATTCCGAGCCGGATTAAGGCCAGATTCTGGCAAAGAGTCGTTTTTAATGTGAGCAACAAATGCACATTGGTGTGTGTATGGAGAGGGGGTGGTGTTGGGGAAAGGGATATTTAAACTGCCTGCCATAACCAGCCAGCTAGGCAATGAGCGCCGGATTATTCGTCCCAGCTCAATAACTTGTTTGTACAACCAGGAGCAACGCCAAACTATAATTATCGCTTTTTTTTTTACTATTTAAGGTGTAATTCTTACAAGGCACGTTGCAACGTATGCAGTTGATTTTCTTGCTGCACGATTTTCGGGTACTATAACGAACGTTCACTCTTGCTCGCAGTGAACCTTGACTGCTGCGAAACCTAAGACTTCTTTTGTTTTCTCGACGCATAAAAACTGGCGTCCACTCTTGTTCGGGTACGGCATGACTGCGAATTAAGCACAAGGAAATGGACGGTAGAAAAAGATTATTGGGCTGTTTTGATTGTCCCTAGTGTTTCCTTTTCTTTTCTTTCTTTTTCTTTTTGCATGAATGTGAGGGTAGTGTTCCGTAATGTTTATGAAACTCGTGCTTTTGTCCTGTTCTGCCGTACAAGTAGAGATAGCTTGACGTGACATACGGCGTGCTCCGAAAGCAGTATGCATGGTACTCTCACAAACTACCACGTCAGATATAGTGCGTGCGTAGCTTGGGACTCCAGTAACCTCCTCCCAAAAGATTTCAAATACCTTCGTTCCACCGGAGATTAATAGTGCGTGACTTATGTTTTTATTGAAATGTTTTTAGCAGGTGCACGCTTCCTTTACAACTCTCTCTCTCTCTCACACACACACACACATTTGAATCAGACACTTTTGAGTCAGCAGCCCGCTGCTGGCAACTGCCAGCGAGCGAGCGGGCGCTGAGCCCGCGCAGCCAGTTCCGCCTTCTTATTATTCATTAGTACGTGTTCAAAATTAACAACAAGGCTGCAATTCAATGCACTTCTACAGCATTGACCTTGATTTTTTTCCTTGATATCATAATGAACGGACGCATCATATCACTACAGTTCCTGCCAAAAGTTTCCAGGCGGGACGAAATTTCTTTTTGTTATTAATTTACTCCCATCGGTTTGGTTTGGTAGTAAAGAGGAAAAAAAAAAAAAAACTGAGCTGCTACGTAAGTAACTTGCATTAATTAAGACTGAGTGCTCAGATATGGCTTACGACTCAGTTGCTCTCTATTCGGATATACATATTTATTCTTTAGGAACGACCCACCCCATTCCCTCAACATTTCAGAGCTGCCAAAAGACTGGTACGTTAACAACACTGCAATGACCTTTTTATAGCCACAGAATAGTGCGCGAATGATGAAAATGAAATGCAGTTAATCGGTATTGGACTGAATGGTGTTGGAGCCCTTCTGCTGTTTTGAAAGGAGGCGACTATGGGAATCAGCTTCGTCATCCTTTAACGGTGATTATGCGCAGTGAAACACGTGTAGTCGTCATTGCTTTGCATCATAATTGGTTCACGTATTTATTTACCATCCAGCGGCCAGCAGAGTGGGCTAAATGACCGCTTACTAGCAGTGTACAGGCACGTACCAAGGACTGGGAGATCGTGGGATCAAATCCTACGGTCCCCTGCGAAGTCGACCCGGGACGGACATTCCCCCTGCATCAGTCCTGCCGTTGCCCGCGCATGGCGAGGCCGACTACGGCGAGCAGTAGAACGACGAAACGACCACCACCATTTATGAAATCATAAGAAACAGAGAAAGAGGCTAGGTTCGTAGAAACAGGGCCTCGGGCGCCCGAGTGGGCGTTCCATTCGCCATCACTGCAGAAGCTTGCTCCTGGGCGGAATCAAGCAGACATCAGTATACATCAAAAGATTCCGTACGGTAGCATGCCGTCACGAAGGACACACTTATATTCTGCAGGAAGTTTTGACGCTGAACCATTTAAGACCGAGGTAAAGCGATTTTCTCTGATGAGGCCTCCTTCGGGGTGTTTTGTGTCACCTGGAGATCTGCTTCTCAGAAGACGAAGAAATGAGTTACCAGGAGTCATGCCAACACTGAAACACCTCGAGACTATTCAGGGTTAAAGTTACGCTAAAAGTGTGGGCTTGCTGGCTGTTCTTTTAGAAAACGCCTCCGTGAACAATAAAAGTCGTGTGTGGCGGACACGCCATCTCTGTCCGGGGAGGCCTAAGGCGAACCTTCTTACTAATAAAATTAGTTATAGATGAAACGAGACATGTGTTTGTTCTGACGGCAATGAAAGTCTGTTGATTCGTCTGAAACCGGGCAGTACGTGAGTAAGAAGTTGGCAGACTTGCAAATTTGTTGACCCTGCATGAGGAGCTAGCAAAGGCATTTCCTGAAGAAGGCAAAACGGCAAAAACATAAACGGGCTGGAGCAAGCTAAGAGCAAAAAGAAAAACCGCAGAGGAGAAAAAAAGGACGTACACGTTCTCAAATACAGCCACTCCACTGATGAAGGGATGATGGGGTTGCTTTGTTTGGAAATGTGTCCTCTGTCCTGCCTAGCGTAAATGAGAGCTATTATAAGGTGATGCTGTGCCCGTCTGAAAGCGACAGAATGCTATCAACTTGTCTCTTTGACGCCAGGTCTTATCCTATTGAATAAGGAAAATTATAAAGGAAAAGTTATAACGAAGCCTACCGGAACCTCATTACATACAACGGTATATAGATTACCATTCTAGAAGTTAGCTCATGAATCCTAAGTAATTTATTAGCTGAAATATTGTTGATGCACTCAATGCGTGTCGTCTAGCGAAACCAATCAGTAGTCATCTCAGAGGAACGACAACAAAATAAACTATTACAATGGTTGGAGACATCTGCCGCATGTGAAGCATAAAGCAATCTGTATAAAGCATCACGTTCTTGTATTCAGCAATTCCTCTCTTCCTTTGATCGTTTTCCGTTTTGTCATTCGGCGCAGGTGGATTCAGCTGAGGATTTGAGGGACAATGAACGAGGACTCAGGGGAAATAAAAGGGAATGGCTGGGATATGCGGCTTTGAAGTGCGTCAAGAAAAACGCGCTTGGGTAGGACGTCTAATTTCAGATTCGCGAAGACAGCTGAACCAATCACGCTTGCCCTAGCCAGTTATATTGAGCAGGCGGCCATTATTTTCTGTCTAATACGATTATGGCCTGATTCTGCCTAATGACTATGGCAGTCTGTCTCCGGATTCTGTACCGTGTGGCGCTTTCGTTTTATTCCGTTCACAAACGAGTGTCTACAGTGGTCCGTCATGTATAACGACGCGGCATTGGACACGGGGTGCGGCAGCGTTTGTGCCGTTTTGCTTGACCGTGACTTTTTCAGAAACGATGTTTCGGACTGTACTGCTATTCACTGCTGGGTAAAACTGGGAAAAAAAAAGCCTGCCTTCTTTTCTTCTTGTTTCTTTATCGCTTCTATTCGTATTGCTGAATTGAAAAGTAACCACGCTTTCATCACTCCATATCGATCAGGTACTGCCGAAGTAGGGAAAACGAACCACGACTGTGCTTGTGCATTCCCCTTGAATACGCTTGTAGAAAGCCTCGATCTTATCCCGTATTTGCACTTTCCAATCCTGGCATCCAGGAATGTAAAAGTGCTCCGGGATTTCCATCCGTAAACATGTGCCACGAGAGTCGCGAACACGTCCCACGAGAGTCGCAAACACATGTCGTGCGTGATATACCGTGCGATGTAGCGAAAGCTTTTATAACCGTAAATTATGACCGGTCATGTACGTGGCTTTTCACGTGTTGTGTTACCGCCCCGTGGCGAATATAAATCTCACCAAATCACCATTTCCGTTCCAGTGCGCTTTGTTCGTACTGCCTATAGCCAACATTGTGGCTGAGCTGTTTGCGTACAAACCTTTTTTAACTATTTTTTACCAAATTCTCAAGGAAAAATTAACCGTATTCATATTGCCTAGGGTCGTGTTTTCCAGTTTTATCTGCAGTAGTGTCAATAACGTGCTTCATTGAGATTAGCGATGAGCCGCCACACGCTTATAGGCTAAGTATCAATCAAACTTCGGAACCCTTAGAGCAGTTAAATTATCGAGTCAAAAGAGTTTGATTACCCTCTAAGAACTCTTTAGTGTTTCTATAAACTAGGCAAGATAAGCGTATATAATGTTTTGAGATTTTTTAATTTCCTGCTGAACAAAAATCACGACTATGTCGCGAAGTCTTACGCTGCTGCACAAAACCTGCATGATCTCGAGGCTTAGCAGACTGTGTACGTCATAGGAAATATTAAGGGGCTGTGGCTCCTTGATGCCTACGATTTTTACAAAAGGTGCAAGGGAAGGCGTTCGTATAAAATTGTATACAACACTTCGTCTTCAGACATAAAGCTTAGCTCCCACACAACGGTATCACTAATTCGGATGAACTTTTAAACCTGATGTTTTATCTTTAACAATCTTGTACAATCGCCAACTCGAAACGCATCCTTCCTAAACATCGGGAATTGCAGTTAGCAGTCTCAAAACTAATCGTATGAAAGTAACTGAGAAGTGCTCGAATGTTTTCGGTTGTGGTGAGTTCTCCTGGGACTATCCGAGATAGACTGTCACCGTTCCCACTCCTCTGCGGCCCATCATCACCTTTTCTCTGACACCTCTAGCAGTTTCCTCTTCCTCGTGCAACGGGCCGACTGCACCTTTCTCAACATCCTCTCCTCCCCCCTAATACAACAAATGGTCTCCGCTGTTCTCACCAACGTATCTGCAGACGAATGCTTGCTGCGCTTCGAATGAATGCGAACCTTTCTGCACAGATAATATGCAGCACTGTGTATGTCTGGAGAGTAACGTACACTGTACGCAAGGCTGATGATCAGAGCGATTAGCTAAACACCCATATAAAGTACCTGTTAGCAAGTCATAGAGGGTCTAGACAGATCGCCCAAGGCATTACGTTTAGGGGTATTGTTTAAACATGTCCCGGTAGTGAGCTGTAGCACAAACACTCGCGTTTGTTATATATCGGTATACGTTCGTTACGGTGTCATTATCTACGAACCCCCATGAGAATGAGGACAAC
This sequence comes from Ornithodoros moubata, assembly GCA_029532675.1. Lineage (NCBI taxonomy): Eukaryota > Metazoa > Arthropoda > Arachnida > Ixodida > Argasidae > Ornithodoros > Ornithodoros moubata. The sequence goes on along the minus strand of JARGYV010103395.1, from coordinate 668 downwards.
GCAAGAGGCACGGCACAAATCTTTCAATTACGCAATTAGCTGCTCGGCAAGAAATTGTTGGAGAAATAGCTTCACGCGTTTGAGCATCATACCAAATCCTTTTACAACAGGCAGCTGAGAAACACAATGCGAGAAAGTGCATACAAACAATAGTCAGTAAAAGATGGATGGCAGGACCAGGAGACAGTTCGAATGACATGAAACGTTTACGCGCTCCAAACTCTTCCGCCACAATTTCATCGCTGTGTTGTCAGTGCTGTTGGCATTGCGCCACTGTAATGATGATGGGATAAAAGGACCAAAATGGTGGTGCGGAGCAAGCGGACTGTGACGAGCAAATTGATGCTGTCTTTGTGTCAGCGGAGATGTCAGTGTCGCACGCGAGCTTCCTGAAGCAGCCTTTTATTTTAAATTAAAAATAGCCCTGATGTTAGCAGCTTCTTTAGATACCTGGCAACTTCTGCCCATTGAAAACATCATGAGCGGAATCGTGGCCGTTGTAGGTTCGGTAAATATTTGCGTCCATGGGTCTTATTTCGTAACGGGATCAAGGCGATCCAGCGGAATTGCTCCCACGTTCCTTCCCTCTCAGTACTATATAAATGGGGCCCGTCAGTTAGTTATTCCACGCGTGTTCGCACGCCTTCAACCATTCGTTATATCCTTTC
>JARGYV010103373.1:0-13835 GCA_029532675.1 Ornithodoros moubata | reverse complement strand
AGTGTCACAAAAAAGGCGTACGCCCACCGTTTCCGGAAAATAGGGTCAGGAAAAGATATCTTTCGGAATGGCGATTGGTCATCGTCGTGTTATGCAGTGAAGTTCTGTTTTTAGAGTGTACCTCCTTGTATTGGACTGTTACTCAGCCTCGCGTTATTAAAAGCCGCAACCACGCGTTCACCTACGAGCTCTCCCCTTCATAGTGTAGAAGAGAGAAAGGGCGCAGACGAGCATGAAACGCGAGAAACCGAGGCAAGAAACTCACACTAATTTCGTGCGTGTGTTTCCTTGCCTCATGTCCTCATGTTTCATGTTACATCTCGTTCCGTATCGCAGAGAATTCAGTGAGACATTCAGTAATACCGGAAGAGAAAAGAAAAGGTGAGGTCCTCATAAAAGACAATCTACAGCATCTACTCCCGATACCGTCGTGGAAACAGCGTTTCGCGGAGAAGAAAAGCGAAATGAAAGCCGGGAAGGGAGTCGACTTCCTTTCGCTCCCAGGGGCAAAGGCAGAGCCAACACCCCGCGAAGCGCTAGGACTGTGCGCGAGGCAGGCGACCGTCCGGCCAGGCGGGTCTCCCAATCCACCAGCGCTGCTGCTGCTGCAGCTGGCACTGAAACAAAAGCGGTCGATACAGCAGTGTTCCCTGGCGGCAATCAATAAGGTCGATAAGCGAAGGGGGACCTTGCGATGCTGCTGACTTTGTTTCGTCCCAAAATATGGACTGTCAACGGCGAGTGGGTGACGGCAAATGGCGCGCGCCTTTCCGCCGCGAGAACACGCCCTCTTGGAGCGCTCGACCTCCTCTTCGGTGTCGAAACAAAGCGAGCCGTCACTTGTTACCGACCTGACCCATTGACCCTTTTACGTCCAGCCAAACAGCGTCGTGAAGACATAACCATTTTTCACCTGCGGACCACAGACCTCTTGTGGAAACGGGATCGAGCACTCCTTCCTATATAGAAGGGAACTTGTATAAGGCAATGTTGGGAAGGATGGGGGAGGATTGGGACCTAAATGGAAGCATTGCGTTCGAAGAGAGCGGGTGCTCCATATTTGGGGAAGTTTACGGGAATTGTAAGGAAAACATGGGGAGTGCAGAGGAGAACATTCGGGATTACCGTAACGATGAAAGAGTGACAAACGGCACGTTGAGATGCAGGAAAGAAGGTGGTATCACAGCTCGGGGGACGAAGGGAACTTGTGCCGACTTCGAAGGAAACTCTGCGGCATTTCCTTGTAAGCGGAAACCCAGGGAGAAAGATATCCCTTCCAGTCTTCATACGAGGTGTAAGTGTTTAGCCCACTCGTCCATGAACCTGTCCATGATATTCACAAGCACACACGTGCACGATTCCAAGTCACGCACAACACATATATGCGCTTGGTATCCTACGTAAAACAATGTGTAAAGCGTGCAAACTGTTGAAATTCTGTATTCTGCCTAGCAGGTATAAGTGGAGGCATTACAAGACGTAAGGTGAAAGCAGTACAAGTTGCGCAGAGGGCTGTAGCTCTCATTGGGAGCAGGAAAAGTAGAATGTAAAAAGCCTGCCCATATGCTGGCTGCTCAGTTGCCAGGTCCTTCGTATTGACAGTGGGAGGTTTGGAGGTGTGCCAACAATGTGGCCAACAACGCATGTGCGATAACGTTCACGATGATAATGTTATTCATCTGCGGCCCCATGTTTAAATTTAATGACGTCAATATCTCAATTTTTCGAGCACTGATACACGTATCACCTTTGCTGCCTCTGATGATGATGTACTCTCGCTTCCATACTCAATCAGCGTGCATGTACAGCATTGTTTCGTGAGTTCGCCTTCACATCGCCACCAACTATGTCAGTAGAGAAAGATCTGTGACGCCAACTCTGAGAACAATGCCATTCAGGATAAATATCACACCAGTTGCTGACGTCATTTACCTTTGCTATCTCGAAAAAGAGAACTTCGCCGCATAACATGGTGGGAACCAATCAAAGAACGATTAGAGGAAAACGGTAGGCTTATGCCTTTTTATGACAGACACTCTCCAAATACAGTCTAAAACAACTTCACTACATAACACGTTAAGAGCTAATCACAATTCGGAGTGATATCATCCTCTTTCATGGCAGTGATCGACATCATTCTGCGACGTGATTGGTTCTTAACGTGTTGTGCAGTGAAGTTCTGTTTTTAGAGTGTAGAACATAGCACAGCGATAACCAATGGAAATTCCCAAGGACACCGTTGGGTGACCATTCTGTGGCCGTTCAGTGAAAGCATAACGGCAAACGTGTCACAAAAAGGAGTATGTCCACCATTTCTGACGTATCAGGGACGTGAACCATATCACTCTGAATGGTGATCGGTTGGAAGTTCTGCGTTTAGAGTGAATATGACGCAGGTCTTAGGATGGATGAACCGTAACCAAGCCAGCAAATTTGTCGAGAATAAAGATGACCCTCGGAGAAAAGGGTCCCAGGAAGGAAGACACGTCCGGCGTCTCGACAGCGGAATAAACGGCAGGATCCAACAAAAAAGACTGTGTCCTTGAGCAGCCAGTGCGTCTTCATTTTCATAGTGTAATGAGGATGGCAAAAAGGCTGAGGTATTCTGTTTGTGTACCAAGGGACGCATATACGGACCGAAATTCGCTTAAATTATGCATGCACAAGATATTTCCAGCAGAGGAGCCCCAGGAGGAAGAATAGAAATGGAGTGGCTTCTCGACAAGGACGAGAAGCGCTGCGTCTGTATTAATCATCTATCTACAGGGCTTTAGTATTCTTTCTTTCACTGCGCGAAAGGATAATTAAAGACCTGCCATCAAACACTGGTACACTCTAAAAACAGAACTTCACCGCATAACACGACGAAGACCAATCGCCATTCCGAAAGATATCTTTTCCTGACCCTATTTGCCGGAAACGGTGGCCACCGTTTCCAGCAAATAGGGTCAGGAAAAGATATCTTTCGGAATGGCGATTGGTCATCGTCGTGTTATGCGGTGAAGTTCTGTTTTCAGAGTGTAGTAATGATCAACAAGTTCAATGTCTGCGGAAGCTTGGATAATATAATAGCCCTACATGCCCAGTTTTCCAACACAGGGTAGTCTTCAAATCGTTGTGTTGGATTTGTCTAAGAAGGGTTCGACACAATGGCTTGTATGCGTAGCTGCACACGGGATTGGTGTCAAGCATCTGCTCAACATTTCCGTACTCATGCACACCATGCGTCCTCTGTGTCCATGCTAACCAGAAAAGTAAGTCGGATCGATCCGTCCCGAATTTCCGCTGCGTTTCCTCGACAGAGCCTTGATCTGGCTTACGTTTTTCTTCGTACCTTTCGAAGTGTCAAACGCTGTCCGATGGCGCCTCCTTCTCGAACCTGACTTCTGCTCAATTTGTCGTTTGCCCCTGAAATTAGATTTCGTACGAAGCCTCCCCTGCCCGTTCCATAAACGTATTAGATCTCGGTCGGCGAAGAAACGTTATCCTGCCACAAACGGCAATGGGTCGTTATCGAACCGGAGACGTTGAAATCGTAATGACGCTCCCCTAACAACAGATTCCGCTTTCAATGATACAACCGTCTCTAGCATGACGCTCGATATATGGGCTACGCTAACTTTAGACGGGTGAGCCTGGACTCCACGAAACGGAACACAATCGATAAAAGGTTCCGATAAAGATATATCACTAATATCGGCGACGGAGCAACCCAAGAAAGATCGATAGGCCACATCAGAAGAGTCATTGAAGGTTGCAACCGGTAGAAAAGCTTTCTCCTCTCTCGAGTTTAAGGCTTGTTACTTGATACGACGAACGGTCGGAATTTTCCATCACCATTCAGCCTCGTATAGTATACAACGCATCCTATTACATACTCCGATATGGATTCAATGTCTCAATAACCGTGTTCATATCGCCTCGGATCTACGGGTAACATTACGAGAGGGCAGAAAGTGGTGACTCGTGGAATTCCCACGCCCGACTTTAGCGTTAAACGAAACGTATTGTTGGTATGTTCGACAGAGGAATATTAAAAATGAGGATATGTCTTCATTTTCAGGATTGGCACTTATCCGTATCTCATAAATAATATTATAAATGATAATGGCAAAAGAGGATAATAATATTATTAAAACCGAAGCGCCACTGTTTGTACACTCTAAAAACAGAACTTCACCGCAGAACACGGCGATGACCAATCGCCATTCCGAATGATATCTTTTCCTGACCCTATTTGCCGGAAACGGTGGGCGGACGCCTTTTTTGTGACACTTATGCGGCGCATAAGTGTCATCATAAGTTCTGTTTTTAGAGTGTATGCACAACGGTGGAGTGCAGTGTTGTTAGAGGCCTATGCACAAATTGCACCACTTGTTTAACAAAACATAAATGACGCCGTTGAATACGTTTCTTTTCAAAAGTGATTCCGTGGGTAGAGAGAAAAGAAAATTAATCAAGCACAGGAGAGATAGGGTGGCCGATCCGACTTCGTCACGATCGTATTCACAATTTTGTTCTTGTCCAACTGAATTGAACTAGGCCAACCTCTAAGAGATGGAATCACTGAACAAATTGGCGCCCAAAACGAGACCTTCTAAGGTTTGTCATCAACAACTCCCTTATAGCAACGAAGATTAAAAGAAGAAGACCGTATCAATCCATGGCCAATCGCCCCCGTGGCTAATGGCCAGAGCGGTGTAGGATGAAGAAGAAGAAGAAGAAAGGAATCGCTCTCTCGTTGCGGATAGGTGAAAGATAAGCGTTCTATTCAGCCCGTACGGCGGGGCAGTAGCTGAGCTTGCGACCTGTCGCCTTTATTTCGTAACACTTTTTAAAATAATACTTGAAATTTAATTCGTAACGGCTCAAGGCGTAAAATTAGGAGCAAACATGGCCGGAACGAGATTACAAAATAATCCGATTAGAGCGAAGAGTAAATGGAGCGCAACGGAAACAGGAACCAGATATCTGTGCTGTCTCAGGCAGTGCACCGAAAAGGAACCAAAGCTAAGCCTAACATGACAGATGACATTAAAAACTAGAAAACTAAAAAAAAAAAAAATACTGCGACAAGAAAATATGAAGGACTGTTTGTGTAAGCCAACGCAGGAAGACGTAAAAGATTATATATTGCCTCGAACCGAAATGAAGTGTAGCACATAGGAAATCAGTTGATTTTAACCGTCAGAGCAAAGTGCCGAAGCTTCTTTTATTTTTTTACACGTTGTACAAAGCGATAATTCCGCCGCCCTTACACCAATGAAAGAGAGCAATGAAATGCACCCGACAGAAGTATTACAGTTACCTACAAAAGTATTGACTTGTTAACTCTTTATCTCTAAGACTATTTGTTTTAGGCCTCCAAAGATATCGATCGTTTCATGTACCGCAGGGTCAAAGAGGAAAGAAAGCAGCTCTGTTCAGTTTCGCCTCGCAATACGGCAGAACAAACAACAAGCGCTGTCAATGGACGGCAGCGGCGTCCGGAAGAGCCTGGCTGCTGGCTCAATATCTGCAGCCTTTTTAATATCCACTCGCTGTGTCCAATCCAGCGGAGAGAGCCTTCAAAAGCACATCATCCGTGTCAGACAGATAACGGCTTCTCTTGCGGCCCCTCTTACAAGGCAGGCCCTCCTGGGAATGTTGCTCATTATACGCTACGAATAAGGTATAAACTTATTAAAGATAGAAAGGGAGAGAGAGGAAACGTTAGAGGAGGGAGTCGATAAGGAGGGTAAGACCAACTCTAAAATGAAAGGGGAGAAGGGGGTATGCCATGTCGGTTCATGCGTACCAAGGAATTAATTACGAGTTAACGACCTTGTGTGTTCTCATATACGCTGCACTCTCAGCCTACTCAAGCGTACAGAAATGGCTCAAAAGTCACTTCTTGGAACCCTCCAAGTAAATAGCATCTACAGTATTTTATGCCCCACTCAACTTTGTCAGGGACACAACAGTAAGACTGCTCACAGTGGGCCGAACGATAACCAGAGCCATCAACGGAAGAAGCTCCCATAAGCGCCTCAACCCATCTACCACTACAACTCATCTACGTTCTTATGCGACAACATTTACACCTCTCTGTCACCCTTTATCACATTTATTCACCCGTATAGCGGTTTATTCCGGGAGAAAATAGCATTTTATTAAATCCAGGCTTTAAACACTGCCGCGAGATTTGATGATACCGCTCTTTATTCAGTCACCCGAATACACAAAGAGATCGATATTGCAGTCAAACTTAACACCTTCACCGTCCCCTCGCTTGTGGTCTGGTCTTGACGCCCAGAGCCAAAGAGTGTGAAAAAGCATCGCTGCATCGTCCATAATGCTTTATTCGTAACAACTTTGCATTATCGGCTTTCAGGATCATTGGACCCAGGAGTAGGCGAATTAATTCAGGATAAGACAGACTTCAGACGTTCTCTCTCCTGACCAGCCCTGTTCTTGTACCATCAGTTGTTCTCGTGGGGTCGGGTTGATACGAGATCATATGCCACGATTATGAGCCGCTTGACTAAGTTTGTGCATGCCCACGACTTGTATGGATATCAACTAAAATGCCCGCCTTTCGAAGCACCTCGTAGATTAAATGACGCGTCGTGTGAGCTTAACGTCACTGCTTAAGGGCTCATGACTATTAGGCATTCGCATCACGAGCGGTCAAGTCCCTTCGTGGAAGCAAAACCCCTATCCCAATATCTGGCCCGTGACAACTGAAGACCACCACCTCTCCGACCTGGACGGCGTCACTTCTGGCACAGCCAACGCATAGAAACAGGAGAGGAGAATCGACAAAGCGACGATGAAGCCAACGACGCATTGAGTTGTGCATCCCACTAGCCAATCACCTTTCCCGAGCAGGACATCAGTCATGGACGTATTTGATGCGACGTATCTTTCGGCAGCCCACTGAAAGTACCAGCTCGAGGCCATGCTGACGTGTGTCACTTTTTAAAAGTCCTTTCAAGCTGTCACCCAAAGTGCCCGAAGGGCCAAGAAGAGAAGAGGCAGCTTCCGACGGGTTCGTCGACGACGCTGAGGATATCTCTGCGGTGCCTGCTGTACCACTTCTGGAATTTTCTTCATGGAAATCAAGTAGGACACGCATTTCTTGTTTTAAATTAGCGACCCGAATTAGGGTGAACTGCTTGACGGTGCTGCCATTTTTCGGAAGCGATAACGATGGTGTTGCGAGATGTCTTTTTCTTCTTCTCCCTGTAGATGAACCGTTGTAGAGGAAGCCGTAGTCTATACACCCATCACCACCACCAAGTTTAAATGCCAAGTGGTGGTGGTGCCAGGTGTATGTGGCACTTGGCGAAAGAGGCGATAGGTCAGGATCGTGCTCAGTCAGTCAGAAGGCATCATGCGTCCAATCAGTAGGTGCCAATCAGCTGGAGAATGGGCAAATAGCTACAATATAGCGCTGCAACGCTAATATGATGGCGAGTGAGAAGTAGCCAGTTGTACCAAGTGCCATATAAGGGTGGGAAGTGGTATTTTCTCGTTTGTCTTCATTCGTTTCCTTGTGTTTTGCCCTTGTGGCTGGTGTGCCCTTTTCTATGCGAACCCTTCAGCGGTGACAATCAAGTGACATGTTCTATTGAGAAACCATATCATCATCAGCCATTCCACTGGGATGTCCTACCTACATGGTTCACCAGGGGCGCTACACATCAGCCCGCAGATCCTGGACAATTAGGACTTGATTTCTATCTCCACAGAAGCGGCACATCTATGTCACAGCAGATGACACACTTGAAACTGTACGACAAGATTGCGATGGTCGTTCTGATAACAACAAACTTGACGTGAATCAGTGTCGCTCGAGGGATAATTATGGTATGAGCCCAGGGACACAATATTGTAACAACAGAAGCGAGAATTACTTTGAGAAAATGGCAGCACCGCCATTATTATTATAACTATGGCGCTGGAAAAGGAGGGGGTCACATCCTAAGGTCGTTACAATCAAGTATACAGTGTAGGTGGTGCTTTTCTTTACTCTTCTTTGCAGTCCCCGCGGTAACACTGGGTGGGGATCCTACCAGAAGAGTAGCCGAGTGGGCTGAGGCCTCACTCATTCTATGCAGAGACTGCGAGGTGGTGGGTTCGAATCTCACCGCCGGTTGTGATCTCTGGGATTTTTTCTGCGGTTCTCTCAGATTTTCCAGACGTATGGCGGCATAGTTCCCCTTGAAGTTGGCCCAGGACGCACACTACCCCCCCTCCTTCCTGTTGTCCTCTATCCATCTCTCCACATATGTACGCTGCTCTTGGCCACAGTTGCCTTGCGCTGCTAACAGCGAATTAAAATAGAAAGGTGGAAATCGTATTATAAGTGGACTCTTCTGAAACGCCTTGAGGACGTAACTGGTAGGAGTATACTGCTGGAACTTCCACATGTAACGTGTCACGTTTCATTGCGAATGATCCTTACTGTGTTACGTGGTGGAGCTCCTTTTTCGAGTGCACTTAACTCTAAAAGTAAGCAATACGAGTATAATGGTAGGACATTGAAACAAACGCAGCAGTCCAATCCAAACGCCCACGAAGAGCCCATTAAAGGGAAGAAAGCGGTATGTATTTCATACGCTTCCTTCTGAACTTCCATCAGAAACATATTTCGCCAGGAAAAACTTTTCCTCCACCTCTTTCCCCTGATGTTCCGAAGCAGCCTCTGACATTAGAGCGACGGCCTGGCCCACAGGCAGAAAGAAATCTTTGTCGGCAGCGGGCAAAAGTGGAAGTAATGGCGGTAAAATTCCTCCCCTTTTCCCCTCACTCCTGACGGCTGCTGCACAGGAGAAGAAGAAGAGATTGAATCACTCCTCCGCACTCTCGACGGGAAGCCATGTAACACCCATGCATCTTTCATGGCCCCCACACGCAGATCAATGACGGCCGCTAGAGGCCGCTTCGACGACCGACTACTCGGCGTTAACTTTAACGCCAGCCCGTCCTGACTTTTTCCTCTTTTTATCCTCGTGCGCCTTGTGAATGGCTTTCTTTCGTCCGTAGAGTAGGTGCGACACCGGTCATTTATACTGTCCGATGAGATTGGCTTCTGCGAGAAGACAGAAAGATTTTTTTTCTCATTCTCCCAGGATCAGCCGCTAGTGGGCTCCGAAAAGTTCAACTAAGGGACTTGGACGCACGCCCGATGCTTCCGTCACCTACTCCTCATATCACTTGTAAAAAGTAAACGTTCTCGTGAAAAATCCCCACAAGCAGTGCATCCCCACCAGCATCCCCACCAGCTTTGCACGTGTTTACATATTAAGGCAATATTTTAACGCCGTGGCAACATTAATACGTCATGTATAGTTATTGTCTTTATTATTCAGTTAATTATTGTTTTTATTTATCATATTCAATACAAAGAAAGGTATAACTCAGTGAAAAACGAAATGCACACAATGGGACGTCTACGTACCCGTTACCTTTGCCGTGAGCAACGACTGTTACTATCTCAGCGCTGATATAAGTCTCATCGACTGCCTGAAAGCCCGAGGGCGCTTTATCGTCAGAATGGAAGACGTGCCAGCTCAATGCAGCTACACGAATAAAACCAAGAAAAGCAACTCGATTCGCCGTCAGCTCTTCCCTTCAACAAAGCGACAGACATGACAAGATTGGTCTTACGCTCATGCCTTCCCAGGTGAACTGATAGGAGGAGCACAATGCACCGAACGTCAACCTTATACACGACGAGAGCTCCTGTCTTTCCTTCCACGTGGTTCCTATTCCGAAGAAGTCAGGGACCCTGCCAGATGTGTCCCCTTTCCCGAAACGTCCTTCCCACGGACCCTCAACCGCACGCGCTACCGTCTACGCGGGACAGCCGCAGTCGGCTGCGCGCGTGCGGGACGGAGGGCCAGCGGGGGTGTCGGGGGCTTGAATGGGGGGGCGACCGCAACATCGGCGACCCAATCTGCCGAATCGATGCCGAGTGCATCCAACGGGAAGAAAGCCCCCATCGATCGGAAGCGAAAGCCTCTGCCATCTTTCGCTGTTTTTTGGCTCCTTTTCCGAGCACAAGCAACAACCCTCCTCGACAAAAGCAGAGAAACAAGTGCCTTCCCCCTTTTCTTCTCCAGCAGCCGATGTCGCCAGCCGGCCGTTCTGGGATTCGACGCTGCCGCCTCGACCCAATGTCACGTCAAAGAAGGAGATGAAGAAATAAGACGGCGCTATTCGACGAAGAAAGCATTTCCTTTAGTTCTTCTTCTTCTCCTCGGACCTTCGATAAAGAAGAACGGGAGAAAGCAGACGAAGAAAGAAAACAGGAACGTAGTGTAACTGGTTCTTCAAATTGTGATGGAGTACAACAGTTTTGGTGAGATGTCCGTGTGCGTTTTCAGTGCGTCATCGTCTCGGAGACATTACGAAAATTTTTCTTGTTCTACCAGACAAAGTCTCCCATTTACAAAGGAGGGTCTACCGCGCTGCAGAGACGGGAGTTTTAAGTCTTTCCACCATGAAGCTGCCCATCTTCATTTATTCGGTCCGATCTGCGTTCTCCATTGTTTTTCCGACACCTGGGATCATACTGCTTTCGGGTCTCCGGTTTTTGGTGCGGCCAATGAATTGTGGCGTTCGACGAAAAGCAGAGACTAGAGCGTCCTTGTAAAGTTATTTCTTTCTGTTTTTATCTTCATAGGCAGCGGACGTCTCTCAATTTTCCCTAGGACCAGTGAAATATAACAGCCTTCACTGTGTTGCATTCTGTTCCTTGCAGTCCTATTTGTCACTTTTACAACTCTGCCCAAGCAGCTCGATTCATTTCAACGGAGGAAAAGAACCAACCTATTAAATCCGATAACGTGCAACTCAATATTGAGAACTGTTTCTTGGCGATTAGAAGAGAACGAAGCAACAGAACGAAAAACAGAAAAAAGATGAAGACCTAACGTTCCATCCTCCAAGGCTTCGCGAACATTTTCTCGACGTTTTCAAACCTTTGTTTCATAGAAACAGAATCGTCCCTTCTATTCGGTACCAGATCCAATCTGACCCAGAACTTGCATCGGTGCACTCAGTATCATAAACATGGGATAAAAAAACAAAATACGCCATTTCTGCAACAGCGCAGGGCAGCTTCTCTTCACATCGTTCAGACATCGAGGAAAAGCCGCTATCAGGAAGAGGCAATCACGTGACGAGAGTATTCGACGTAAGTACGTTCATGTCTTTACAGTTACTTTTAAACGCACCTGCGAGATGTAAGGTATTGTGAATAATCTGAAAATGTCTTGTTTACTAATGGAATGCTCTCTATATATCGAATTAAGGAATATCTGGACATACGCAAACTGTATATAAGAGTATTATCGATAAAATGGTCGTCTCGGGTTTTTATTTTATGTATATAGCGAAACATTTTGTAGTGATGTGAAACTAAAGCATGTATTTGGAGTTAGTTACTGAGGGCAATAGCAATCGCGAACCACATATACACACTACCATAGCAAACCTGATCGATCTTTTGAAGTAACTAAAGGCGACTCAACCCTTATGGAAAGAATTAAGCTAATTAAACAAATTCTTCCAAAACTCTTCGGCACAAGATGTCTCTTTTTTCTATTTTTTTCTGTACGACTCTTTCGACCCTCAGATGATATCTGTCAAGAACGTAATAAGTTGCAACGCGCGTTGCCTACCTCGATGCAAACATTGCCAAGTACAAAAGCCCGCGACCCATAAAACCATAACCCGACGTCTCTCACTGGAAATAACGGCTTTCGCAAGATTCGTGGTCTTAGGATCCCCACTCAATTCAGTAGAAAAGGCAGCCAGCTCAGTTAAGTTCAATATATTTGAGGAATGAATGGCAGATTGCCCAGATCTTTGGGGGAATGGAAAAAGCCAGCCGAGTAGAATGTCTCCTCAGCAGGAAGCTTTTGCTGGTCGATATTGCAGCGAGCCGCTTTTTTTCTGTGGGATAATAATATCCCGCGATGGTAGGAACGAAACTTTCTTTTCCTTCTGCCATGGTCGGATGGATGCTATTATTAGCATAATACGAGCGCTTGTATTCGCTTACATCGTATTGTACTCGAGCGGAAAAGGCAGGTAGATAAGTCCCGTAATCTTTGCAGATTTCCTTTTCTCTCGGTCGGAATGTATGACTGGAACAAAAAAGTGGAAGACGCCTGACAGATTTTCGTTTCGTCTGGCGGGGCTTTATCTTATCTTTATATAGAGAGCGGACGAACAGTGTCCATACGCTCTGCGCACAATATTTGGGCGGATTCCCGAGATTGCGTTTGATGTTGGAAGGTCACGACAACGACGTACCATATACGTATTCTGGTGTAATACGGGAGCCTTAGAACGAGTGAATGACACCTCTTCTGTAAAGTTACACAGCATGGTTCTGCTCAAAAATGCCAACACAACAGCTTAATCGAAAACAGGAAAACACAACAGGGATCAATCAAGTCTCTACTTGTGAACGGAAAAGCAAAACTGAGTAGCGTTCTTTCCCTTATTTACACACTCTTTGGGGCACAATAAGATTCAACGCTGGACGTCCACAGAATTAAGTCGCAAGATTCGCATGTCACGTCTCCTTCGGCTTCCCACATTTTATCATCAACATTCCTGACTCTCACGATCGGCGAACGGCGGCTTCAATAAAACGAACCCCGCTCTTTTCCAGATTTACTTTCAGGTCACCGGATCCCTCTCATATACGCTTCTACTCCTCTGCACGAATAAAGATAAAAAACAATCCGAGAAAGGAAACTACACATAAATCTTCATCAGCTCTTTTGACCCCCCTAAAAAAAATGAACAAGAGTAAAAGGGAGAGGGATGGACGCTCCAAACCCGAAACTCATTTTCTCATCCGCAGCAAAGCGGCCGCCAAAGAGCGAAAATAACCCCTTATTTTCCTTCGGTTTTTTCTAAGCGCTCGTAGAAGAACGCAGGGAGCGAGTTCTCCCGCCTTGTTTCCTTCACGCTCATACAGGGAAATTTGACGGCGCGCACGTCCAGCGCGGTTGCCTCCTAAACTCCAATCACCCTATCAAGCACCGTTGAACGCGCACGGAGGATCCGCCGATCAAAGCAGCGGCGCGTGCCGCTGGCCAAACTGCCGGCGCGTTTCGTGCACTCTTCCGCCGTATGTACTTGCGCGATCAATGCGCCGTTGTAAGGTGGTGGCCTGGGGAAAGAGGTTCCTTGCCTGAAAAATTCGGGCCTTTAATTGCGGAGCAGGTGCGGGCCCATTTGTCAGCCCGCGGTGGCGCGAGAGATGATGGGAAAGCTACTCGGCGGTGGCGGCGCGTATTCTACGCGGGAATGCTGCCTAGGTGGGAGGCGGACGGAGTGACGTTGACCGGTTCCATACTACATTGGGGGCTATGAAGGGGAGAGCTCGTAGGTGAACGCGTGATTGCGGCTTTTAATAACGCGAGGCTGAGTAACACAGTCCAATACAAGCAGGTAGGAGAGTGTAACGTGACCGTACATGGCAGACAGAACAATGATGTTTCTTCAGTCCACTCAACTTGAAGGCGTACCCTAAATGTGTGACAGGCCTCCCACAAAATCAGTTTCCTTGCTTTCTCTGCATGCTCGACAATTCTGCACACTATAAAAACAGAACTTCACCGCATAACACGGCGATGACTAATCGCCATTCCGAAAGATATCTTTTCCTGACACTATTTGCCGGAAACGGTGGGTGTACGCCTTTTTTGTGACACTTATGCAGCGCATAATTGTCACAAAAAAGGCGTACGCCCACCGTTTCCGGCAAATAGGGTCAGGAAAAGATATCATTCGGAATGGCGATTGGTCATTGCCGTGTTATGCGG
>JARGYV010103349.1:0-27138 GCA_029532675.1 Ornithodoros moubata | reverse complement strand
GTGACGTCTCCAACAGGCGGATGTAAATACTGCGTAACTTCCTGCTTCGTTATCGTCTGCTCTTGCAGCACACCTGTTGGCCGTGCTGCTGACCATCGTGCATAGATCAAACATGCGGCAGTTGTTCAAATGATGCTTGAAGTATAATAGTCTGAAATCTGCTACCAAGTTAGACGACGCATGAATATGCAAGCCAGAGGGTTTTTTACTGTGGCAATGCATGTACTTCATCATATTAGACTTAAACACGAAGGTAGCTTAATATTTACGAAGAAGTGCTGAAAGTGCGCAATGACCCTGTCGCACTATTCTAACAAAAAAAAAAAAAAAAAAAAAAGGCTGGAAAAACGGTGAAGGCACACGTTAGTTTCGACATATCACGGGGCTTCCTACGGTTGGCTCAACAGCTCAACACGTCAGGCAGACTCCACTTGATTATAACCGACTATAGTTCTTAGCTTACTCACCAGTCAATACTGATAGTATACGATGACGTTGCCAACTTTTTTTTTTCTCTCGACCGACAATCTATGTATTCCGTTGAATTTCCTTACATGTTTCTGTTCGCCAGTTTTCTAAGGCGTATAAAATATGCTGTTATGACATTGGTTGCGTTTAGCATAACATTAAGCGCCCTGGGGAGGACTTACCGCGGGACGTGCAAGTCTGTCCATGCTGCCACAATAGCGTGTATGCTAGGCTCCCTATGATCCCCTCACGCAGGGATGGGCAGTATTTACATACATTGTAGTTAAAATAGATTATTTAAACTATAAGTACATGCATTTAACATACATTTAAATACACGTTAGAAAAATGTAATTACCTTTATATTTAAATACTTTTCTAACAATATTTACAGCTACCGACATGAAAAGGGCAGCTGTTGAACCAATTTGAGCAACCAGGTTCCTCCACAGAAGTATCTCACTTTCAGTAAAGTATCTGGACATCTATCCAGAAGGAGCTGAGAACACCCCAACTCAGTTTCCCAATACTTCACTTAGGAGAATGTGCGACAATTCCAAAGAGTGCAATACAACATACAAAACGTCCACCCTTTAAGAACGCTGGAAAACTCACGTTCGACGGCCTTGCTTGGTGAAACTACCCTTAAAAGGGGGTGCCACAGTTCCTTTGTCACGATTCACCATCCCGTGGGGATCAGATGGCTGCGATGTGCCAGACAATTTCGGGCAGAGACCTCACAGTTAGTGCTGAAGATGGGAAGTGAAATACAAGGTCTGTCACTTTAACTTAATGGCTTCAGTCCTTGCAACTGTATCACATCCATTTTTAAAGGCCAAGATGAGTGTCGAGGAGTGTGCCAAAGGGAAAGAAAAGGTGCAACAGAGTTGCTGCTACAAGCTGCAGAACAAGTTTCCCTAGCCGTGGAAGAAAGGGCACTTACAGACAAGATCCTACAGAGAATGATTTCATCTTAGACAACACATCAGCAAGAGGTTGTAAGTGGGAAATCCCTAGGCTGCTGGAAGATTCCCACACAACAACCCAGTGCTGCAGAACTTCCCATTTGTTTAACATTTCTCAAGCACACCACCAACCTTTGCTGGTCAGCCCCAGTGAAGAGGTTATTCCAATTTCCCCTAGCCTCATGCTGCGGCCAAACAGAGACTTGAGAAAGAATATTGGAAAGATTGCTAATCTTCAAATCAGGAAATCAAATCTTGAAAAATAAACAAGGCACGTCCCACATTTCACATGTACGTGTCTGCAGCAATGTAGTTTACTCTGAATTCTCAATAATTTGCACTGTTTATGGAAGTATTGTATTCAAATGCTGTATTTAGATTATTTAAATACTTGCCCACCAAAGTAATTACAGTGGATATTTAACTGCAGCATTACCGGAAGCATTTTGTAGTTACGCCCATCCCTGCCCTCGAGTCAGTAAACTTCATTAGCAGTTTACATTATGTCACAAGCATCTATTATGCTACATGTTTTATTCCCATTTTCTTTTTTAGTGTTCGTTCAAGCACAGCAAACATTTTGCATAGCACAATTAGAGTTAGAAAAGAAAAAATACTGAAAAATTGAAGCAAAGTTATATGGTGAAAATAAGGCCACTAGACATAAGGCTACCACCATCCTAGTTCACTACTATGCCATTTCCGCCACAACATTCAGCAGAACAGGGAAGGCACAGTACCACAGCAGAAACTGGAATCTATCAAACTCAAAGCATACTGAAGTCCCATACAATCCAACAGTGAAACTTTTCATGGTGCAGGATTCTATGCTTAAGTGCACCAGTGTGAAAAGGTTCTCTGTGCACCACCAGAAGTATTTTTGAATAAAAGAAAATCTATTTTGCTCAACTGCAAACTCTGTACCCTTTGTAATGTCCAGGGTTCACAGGGTGAAGATGGCTGTACTAGAGTGCTTTGGTATTACACAACACAGCAATACTAACCTCTCCTTGAAGACAGTTGCAAAATACACATGGTCACACCCCACTACACCAATGACTGGCACCTAGACCTTCTTACGACTGTGGCGTTCCTCCGGGAAAATACTAAAGCCGAGGAGCATTGCCATTTTTCCAGAGCATTACGAGAGCTTTGCAAGAACAGTTTTTATTTTAAAAAGTCCTATTCACACTCTGCAGGTTTTTAATGCAGTATTTAACTTCCATGAACACATAAAAGCATAGGTACACCCCAATGAACAGCACAGAAAAAAAGTACACCACTGTGCGGGGAAAAAAAACTCACCAATATTTCTCCTGCTAATGTGAAGCAATTCCTAGGTATTTACACGATGTAGGAAATATATATATATATATATATATAATATATATATGATACTCTTCCTCCTCAACCCGAAGAGACGCACATCCCCCAATCCACCCCTACTAAATACCGATTACACAAACATCTCCCCAGTAAAACAAGGAAAAGCCCAAGGCTCAACTTGCATCCCTATGTGGTAGTATTTAATTTCTTTAATTTAGCCGCATCCCTGCAGACACTCCAAAAACCTATGACTCACGCTCAAAATACACACGTCATTCGCATTTCTATGTACACGAGAGCTTAAAAAAAAAAAACACTTGCAGCGCCAACATCAGCTAGCCAACTAGCCATCCAAAACAACCCTGACTAGCTCGATGGTTCAAAGCTGCACCGGAGCCCCAAACACATGCCAAACCAGACGACAATGAAAGACAAACATCAACATCTCGAGCCGTGCACTCTGGTTAGGGCCTGGTGAAGTGAAGAAGACACATCACAGTTAAAATGACTGCATCCAACACTGCAAAGGGGATTCGTAACACTAGGCACAATTTCAACCATGTGCACCTACAACAAGGGCAAAGAAGAGCTGTCACACAATTTTTAAGTAACACCAAGGAACATGCATGTCCGTTAGCAACCCAATATCATATATTGGCATTCCTTCACTCCTTAAAACGAGAAATTTTTCACCAGCTCCAAAAACAAAGGCATCTTTTTTTTTTTTTTGCTTCCTAGTCCAAGGAATGTCTACTGCCTTGAGTCTTTTCCCACAGAGCACAGTGAACTTCAGTTGCCCTCGAAAAGCCGGGCAGCAGGATGTCAACACTCGAACAGGCAGGGCGAGCAATCGACAATAACAATAGATGAGCCGTGGAGAAACAAAAAGGCCAGACAATTTCATGCTTCTGGCACTCGAACCTACACTTTAACCATTCAAAAAAAATAATAATAATAATAAAAAAAAAAAAAAAAAAATTAAGGGAGAGGGGACAAAGTCAGCTTCGTCGTCACAAAGATGAGGCACTTCGACAGGAATCAATTTTGTCATTGCTTCCCGCACCTACAGAGTCCCAGACCACCACTTTCTGGGGCGGGGGAAGGTATTATGTACATTGATCATGCATACAGAAGCATGAAGCAGTAAAAACAAATGTAGGAGAGGCTCAATTTTTTTCTTTAAAAAAAAAGAGAAGAAATGGAGCTGGAGATTTTGGTGAGAAAGGGAAAAATAAAGCTCAAAGAGAAAATAAATAAACTCGAAAGGGAATTCCAGCGACACAGCATTTCACGTAAACCAGACCAGGCTGAGAAGTGGCAATGTCAGTTAGTCAGTCAGTCTCTCTGATAGGTGACAAGAGAAAAAGCCCCAAATCAAAAGAAAAGAAAAAAGGTTCACGCAACCCGCTAAACTAAAATCACACTTAAAAAGTCACTTAAGATGAAGTCTAGCATGCACACACACAAGGCCTTATTTCCCTGAACAAACATGGGCCCGCCTGCCTTGGATACAACACATTTCCGTCAGACAGTACGCAGCACAGATCTCCAGGCAAGCGATGGCATCGTGCAGACACCATCTCAGAGCCTTTGAAGAAGTGGCATCTACTTCTGAAGCCTATAGCCGCATGTGTTCAAAATTTTTGCTCTCACCAGTCAGTCGAGGCCAGACTCTCGTCACGACCACACACGCCATTTTAAACAATTTTTTCTTTCTTCTCTAAAAGTTCCTTTCCGCTGAAAATGGCCTCAGCTGAGCACACCACCACCAGACGACCCCCAGGAAAAGCCACGCCATGGGATAACTAAATCCTCCAATAGTCTCCAATGTTCCTGGGGCTGTCCGGATGAGCCTCACCGTGGTGCCTGGGTGAAGGTATCAAGCCGCCTGTAGAACAGGAGATACGGCAGCAGGGAGGTCTCAAAGCGAAGGAGGTCACTGGAGGCAATGGGAGTGACAGACTCGTCGTCACAACGTAGCCACAAATGCCCCGCGGGGTGGTAGGCGTCGGTGACATAGTGTCCTTTGTCTGTTCGTTCCCCACTGTGACTCAGCACTGAAAGGAAAGAAACGATTGGCATTCCTAAAGAACTAAAAACATCCATTTAGGGGTTCTGTTACCACACAATAGGGACCTGCTGAACAAGATTGCTTTCCTTTCTGCTGTGGGTTCTCTCTGCTGCCTACAATAAGTGACTACTACTTGCAAGAACATGAAGCTGCCAGCTACTTGACCAGATCTTGTTGCCACGTAGGTTGTTCTCGCATGCCGCTCAGGAAATGTGGCAATTGAATGTATTACAAAGATAAAATTTTGTTTGGCCTTTTATTTGGGAAGAATTTAATGCAAACTGGACCCTTTGTAAAGATTGAGGGGTCTAACTATTCTGCGCATTGAATACCATAAATGAATTTCTCTTGCATTTTTTTTCCCCACTATTTTTTTACCAGAGTAAAGCTAATTTTCTGTCTGTTTTTGGTTTTAAAGCTGCAGAGATGCCGCAAAATGAGCTTAAAATTATGTTCATATTTACATTCACCGATAGGCACAGAGTAAACTGTGTGCATGGTAGAAAAAAAAAAAAAAAAAAAAAAAATTCATTTTCGAAAATAAAAATGCTGAAAAACAATCCTTCCTAAAATCCTGTAAACACACATTTATATAATTCAAACCAGATTTATAATTTTCACCCTCATATTTAGTACAAAACTGCAAATATAAATTCTACGCAATATTTTTCAAATGCTCATCCCTTTAATGACAGCAAAACATGACTGATGCTGGCTACAGGGCAATAGCAAACAAACAGCCAGAACAATACAACTAAATATAATAAAACGAAAACTGGTGCCTACGCTAGGACTTGAACCCAAACCCCACTATCCAGGCTTGCTACCAATTACATTACCCTCATGATCTCTTGTGACTTTATGTTCCATGCAGATGACCTCATACCCGACTACGCGTATAAGACCATTGCCATTCGAATTTGCCATTGTCGAGAATGGCACACTGAATTATTCCACCAGAAACGCAGCAGATATTAAGTGAAACAAATTAAACTGATATGACAACGTCTGGTACGTCAGCAGGTACAGGAGTCCGCTATTAGACGTGGCGAATCGGGGCTACAGAAGCAGACAGCGGCACGCTGAGTCTCATTCAAATTGTAGTGTGAGCAGTTGCCCACAAGAAAGGAGAGCGCTGTGATCGCACGCACAAGCCAATCACAAGGGCGGTAGACTTCGCGTTTCCCCCCCAACTCTAGCTCACGCCACCCCATGAAGTTTTTTTTATGTAAGAAAGGAGGCAAGAGTGCTGTGAATCTACAGAAATAAACATAAAAACGACAAGGCAGATGATGCATGGCAGACCACGGAATGACGTAATGCATCTAATAGTAAGGAATGCTGGGTTGATTTCACCTGTCACAGTGGGCGCACTCAGAAGCCATCAGAACAAGGCCACACTGAGTTTTTAAATAAATTCAGGTTGCTTACGGAGCCAATATTTCCTTGTCGGGCCCCACACTGTTTCTCCAGCGTACATTTACAGTCTGTTAGACTCATCCCAGATGGCACTGCGAGAGGGTGCCACTTCAGAGAAAAATGAATTCTCTAGACTATGCAGCATTGCAGCACAATGTGAGGAGAAAGACAGGTGCTCAGTGCAGTTATAGTGGATAAGAACATTTTAGTACAACTCTAGAATTTAGGTAGAAAAGAACAACCAGAGTCTCCAGGGCAATCCCCGAATATTTCTAAACTAGTGACAGTATGGGGTGCTGACCTCACTGTAAGTTGATATCGCTACCTTTAAACTGTTGGTTTGGGGAAAAAACTTACATTCAGGTCAATATGGCGTTTAAAAGCTACCAGCAAGAATCTAACTTGGAAAATTTTCAAAACCATCACATGCCTAAACCCTTTACGCAAAGTGCCTCACTCAGAACTAATGATTCATTGTTAACTGAATGGCAATTATACTTGAAGGCGGTTAATAAGCTTAAAGCTAGTGACATCTGCTGTATACATGCTTACAGAAGATAAAGGTGTCTTTCTTTGCAATACTGAGTAGCACTGACAAGTTCACCTGTACACAAAGAAGCGTTCCTACCATCTTTGCAGAATGATGGAGCAGGTACAATTCTTAGTCGCCGCCACTCAGACATAGTATTCCAGATCCACGGAAAGAGAAAAAATTAGAAAGCTAGGGGCTTTAATCGAGACTGACAAGTACAGACCGCGACAAGAACTTGTGGAACACCCATGTGGCTTCCCTTTTGCGCAGCCGGTTATCAGTGCAGCTATCTACCTTAGCATCAGTTTCCCAATGATGTGTTTTTGGCAGACAAGGATGCAGCACTGAGTAGCACAAACCTGTTGTACACTAACCCACTAGATGCAACTAGTATGACTACTGACCAGGAGTCAGGGGAGTCCAGGTTCAAATTCTAGCACCAGCATACACGTGCTTTAAAATAGATATCCGTCTGTTTTAAAACACAAATCAACAAAACAGCAGGCTACACGAGACCCACCTGCAAAAAGCTGATAGCTCCGTCGCTTTGTATTCAGGTTTCGATCCTTTGACAGCAATCCTGTGGGGGAGGAAAAAGCACGACGAACATGAGGGAGAGTTTCACAGAGAAACAGAGTAAAAGAAAGCCTGCGTTACTCACTGCGATCTAACTCCAGCTTCTGTGGGATGGAAATGTTATTCATAAGCTTCTTGCAGCCCCCACTCTTATCGTACACAAATCGTTTCAAATGAAGGATGAGCACCTGGGGAAGCTTCTCCAGAGTGGTGCGGCGCTGCGCTTCCATCTGATATGAAATAAAAAGAAAAACAACGTAAACAAGTTTTCCCCAAACCGCTCTAGCAGGACAGAAACTACGGAACCTGGAGCTACTAACTACAATATTCCACAAAGCATGCCGAATACGGTGAAGTGCAACAAGGAATTGGAACCACATATCCTGAACAGGACCTGATGTCCCAAAGGAGCCTGTACAATTCACTCCAGGTGAGGGGATTAACGTAAAACTCAATAGGCTATGCTGAACTATCCTAGAGGCCAGAATTCTTTCTGGCTACACCTTGGAAGCTCCAGAAACAAGCACCAGATCCCACTGGCATACCTCTTGGTTGCTTTTGGCACTCCAGTAGTCCTGTACACACTCTTCAGCTGCTAGGTGAGCCAAAGCATCTTCTACCGATGTCACTCCATCCTGAAGCAATTATGATTATCCTAAGCCAAACTGCACGAGCACGTTGTTTACGTGAAGCTCACCTGGATATCCAGCTGAAGCGTGAAGAACGGCTGGATCGATGCCGACGATTCGCCGTCTGCAGTCACACACGAGCGCATCACACCACCGAAAATTTCACGAATTGGAGATGCCAAGGATTCAGCCTGCACAAAGCAACACGTTAGCCATAGTTCTACATGTAGCAGAGGATATAACGTCAATATTGTAACACACACTAAAACCACGCATAACTGTTGCCATCCTTTAACACTTGCAGCTAAAGCTATCTCTTCCCTATTTACCAGCTTAGGCTGCCTCCTAAACCACAAATCTGATACCCTACACCAAAAATCGGTTGTGTCCATTCGTGTCATTTTTAGCTGCTCTGCACCAACTCGGGCATGAACATTACATTCTCGACTTTCTTTCTCACTCCCTCTACATGTGAAATGGTAGTTTCAGAACTGTTTCGTGCCACAGAGAAAAAAAAAACTTACCGTACGAGTTACCATGTTCTTGTTGCGGTGACCCATGGTGCGCCAAGCTCCACCTTCCAAGTCCTCGTCTTGTTCTTTCCTCTGGTGGTCGCCATCAGGATTGCCATTGCACTGCCCATTGACACCATTCTGCGCAGTCCGCATCAAGGCCACCATTTCGTCGTGCAACCCATTCAGCACAAAGCTAAGGAACTCCTCGGCATCTTCCTGCTTGCCCTGAAGGTTGCACAAAATTTGATGTAAGCCTCACCAGAGCTGACCAATGAGTACTGAGACTGAGAAGAGTCTGAGAGTACCGAGAAAAAAAAAAAAACGCTAGATAGGGCTTAATTTCTTTGCACTCTCATGAATGTTTCCATGAGCGCCACACATGAGGGAGGGGACAAACATGCGTGAGGCCCATTTTTGTCTGGCACCCTCCAAGCAGACACTCTTCCAAGACACATACACAAGGTCCATGGCCCTACCTTTTTGCAATCCGGCTTAATTTTGATCAAGAAGTTGCGGAAAGCCTCTGGACTGTATGTAGGCCCAATCACCACTTCATCCTTCTTTTTTCCAGAACCAGTGATCAGAGGAGTAGAGTACGAATGCAGAAAGTGTAGCCTGCAAAAAATAAATTGCATTGCAGGCATCACACAAGAACGAGCACTCTAATTACTACTCACAGGCATTCAATTAGGGGCGAACGTGAAGAGACCCTCTGCATGCCTGGCAGGAGTGGAAGGTTATAAATCAAATTGTAAAA
The DNA here is from genome assembly GCA_029532675.1 of Ornithodoros moubata. Lineage (NCBI taxonomy): Eukaryota > Metazoa > Arthropoda > Arachnida > Ixodida > Argasidae > Ornithodoros > Ornithodoros moubata. The sequence goes on along the minus strand of JARGYV010103349.1, from coordinate 17,880 downwards.
TGCAGGACATGCCAGCAAGGCTTGCAGGTTCTACAGTGTGAAACCAAAATTAAGGAAGACATTGCACAGTGGGAATAACTACCCAAGAGGCACATTGAAACATCAGGGCGACTACAAAAATATCTGTCGCAAAGAGCATAGTCTGTATTCGTAGAAAAAAAAAAAAAAAAGTTTGTAGAGACTGGAGGGTGTCGACAGATGATGTCATTATTCAGCACAAAACCGAAACACACCCATGCGTACTCTCAAAAATTCACGCAGGCTCCTACAGATTGCTGGCGATGTTTATATTTTGCATGCCAAGCGCTTGAACTGAGTCCATCTAAAATATGAAATAAAGTCAGTACTACTTTACATTGTGTGCTAACACTTTTGGGAGGACTGTGTAGAAATATCATGGTATGCAGTTAACCTCCCTGTAACGAAACCGCCATAGAGCGGAATTCTCTGCATTGCGTAGAAAAGCTCTCTCTGTCACCAACACAAAGCATCGGGCACCTCCACGTTTTCTTCCAAATGAACTTTTTGTGTCATTGACAACACAGCCCAGTCTGCCACTAAGCTCGCACGCACACCTCATGCAAGAGAGGGAGAGCAAGGGACCTCGAGAGGGCTGCAGCCAGTGGCAGGATCCTTTCCGTATCGCCCTTTTCTTGGAGATGTGATAATATGGATTCCAACGTGCGAGAACGAAAAGTATTCTTAATGAATAAAGAGATCCAGAGCATCAAAGCGCTTGTGCAATAGACGTGTCACAGCTGTTGACGAAAGCCGGGAGGCCTTGTGAGAGACTCAACATATGAGCAAAGCGTCACTCTGACCTTCTTCAAAACCATCCCCAAGAAGTTGACAGACAACATCGTAACAAAGAGTATTGAATGTATTCATGCAATAACGGGTATGTATGTGCCCTGGCCCAACTGTCTGCTTCACCTTTGCATGACAATGGGGTAGAGCAACAGAAATGTCAAGCAGCTGTTTTTTATTCTTATTTTTTAATTTTACAAACTTCATTATAGAGAGATTTACCTGTATTAACCTTACAACAACAGAAAATACCCATGTGGCCCTTCATTTTCATCACAAGAACCAGCCTACAGGCTTGAATCAGTCTGAGTGTGTGCAAAGCAACATGACAATACTTTGCAACTCAGAGCCACACATCATAAACAGACAACTCCCCCTAGTAAAATGAAAAACCGCTCATTGTTTTGGCACCTTCGTTTTAGCCTAATTTCATTACCAAGGGATTTCATTACCCTGGGATATGCATCAGCTCTATGGGAAGTCTGAAAAACTCGTAGTGATATTTCCGTTAAAAAAGGCGCTTGCCATAAAGGAACAACCCTATTTGATACTTTTAAAATGCGAATTGTCTGCAGTGTGAAGTTTTGCAATGGTAAAACGTAAATGTGACTCTCTACGCAATTTCTATGCTTTCGTTTACATTTTCCACACAGATGTCACTGTACATAGAATTTTCAGTTGTGTAGTGATTTACTGATGGTTTGGGTCATCTGCCTTTCCATAATCTAAGGCAACACGCAGTACATTTTTACGCAATATTAAGAGAACGCATGGCTGCAATGTTTTCACAATAGAAATACTGCAAAATAAGTTTTTTTTTACCCCCACAGACCTCAATTTATCTTGCTGACCTAAGGAGAAAATGGCCATAATACACATATTTAAAGGATACAGCATTAATGTAACACCAATTCTTGCCATTCTCCAGTCCCCTTGGCTGGATGAATGGGGGCTCATGGTTGACGACAAAGTTGTGCAGTGCCCCTGAAACAGAAAAGCTCAGTTTGGCTTTGATTGTGTGACTGATACTTTAAAGACCAATCCAATTTAACCTGAGATTAGTCACCAAGGTTCTCGAAGGTATGGGTCAAAACAACTCATGTACAGGAGCAAACACTGGGCCAAATCATCTTTGCTCAATACATCTGATATTAACCTGAATAAATTAAAAAAAATTGTGATTAATATAATTAGCGATTAATATATTTAAAAGCAACACCAATATTCAAGAACAGTATTTTGGCTGAAGAGAATTCCTAATCCACCATTTACTGCTATTTTATTATCTAAACAAAAAAAAGCTGCTGCTGCTGCTGCTTTGTAAAGTTACTCTAACGTAACTGTAATGTAAAGTAAGTTGCTCTGCTACTACTGTAAAGTTCGCTACTGATCCTCAAACACTGGATGCAGAAAACAGGCCCAGAGAACTATTTGACAGGCATGATAAGCTTAGTGGATAGTTTTGTGGAAAATATGCACAAAAACATCCCAAACATGAACAATAGCTTCTATAGAACAATCTCCTTAGCTGTGGCATGCTCGGCTGAATGAAGGCTATTTCACGAGTATTTTTCGGCATGTGCGTACAACACAGCCGAACCTATTTTTTTCTCTCTTCATGGATTATGCAATTCACTCTTATTTTCCGAAAACCTTAAAAAGACCATTCTGTTCTCTCTCTGGTTTGTACAAATATATGATACAGGAACAGGGCAGTTGCCCCCACGCCCCCGAAGCCAGTGATTCCTTCTACAAATTAATTTAAAGGAAATACCAGAGAGAGGTGATCCAGCAGCACCGCACGATGGGAAAGCTTCGCAGAGGGATGGAGGAACTTTACAGTGGATGTTACAACGCTACCCTCAGCTATCGCATGCCACACACTTCTCTACTGTAGTAGATATGCTGATGTGCCCGCTTCCTGGTTCATTACAGTTTTGCAGTCAGCAAATTAAGGTGCATTTCTCCATGACACCCGTTTCCATCAAAACTTCAGAAGACCCTTGGGAAATCTCATAGTACTTTAAGCCCTCAATGATAATGCAGACCACATTTAAGTGGAAACTCCAGTGTGGACAACATTTGCACTTCATTCAGTACTGCTCTCTCTGCTCTAACATATACAGACACTGAACACTTACCACCAAGCCTCTGAAACAAGAAAGACAGAACTAATGGCAGCCACTAACACAGATTGCACTAATACAGCCATGTTACATTCACAAAAAGGTATAAAGACTTTCTCCATGCTTTGCCTATACACCATCTTACGCTACTGTCCCGACAAACCAACCTCGGCTCAACCTGGCTATACGAGATGAAACACGTTCCTGCACATATTCCAAGAAGCATCTTCGACACATTCCATTCCACACAGACTGTACTTACGTCCAAGGCTCAAGTCTTGTTCATCTTCCTCCGACTGGGGTGATGCTTCCTTAGTCGACTCATTCTGCGCAGGAGATGCCACCCTGGCCAAAGGGGTGCTAGCCTCACCGGACGAGGCGCTGCTACCTTTGAAGAGGTCGGCCCAACACCTCTGCCCCGTTCCATTCACAACAGGCACACTGCACAATTTGTTGTATGTTAAAGCCATTCATGCATTCCCCTCGTCTTTGTTTACCTCCATGCACCAGCAGCGGGGGCCGGCTGCGCTGCTTTTGGGGCCGTTGCGGACACAGCGGAGCCGGCACACTGTTGTTGTATAGTGTTCGACGGCGATGACAGGACAGCCGCAAGTGAGGGATCCCGGACAGGTGAGTGAGGCTTCTCTTTCAATACTGAAGTACCGCACATCTCAGGGGCCTTGAGTGCAGTAGGAAGGCAGTCTGCTCCCTGAGTATTGTCGAGGACTTCTTCCTCGAGGTGGCTCTCAGAGACAGGTGGGTCGACCGGCTCTGCTGGTTTCTAGAAATGAGTCACAACACAGTTATCGCGCGCAACAGTAAGCCTTGATATGTGTGAACGTTTCTAATCCATCCTTAAGAAACATGCAGTTGCTTTGTCATTCACCGCAAATACCAAAATGCTCAGAAAACACTACAAATGACAATGTTGTAGTAATGCAGCCTCAGGGCAGCTTCCTTTTGCAACTGGAGGTTGTTACATACATGGTTTGCACTTGCAGCTATTCAAGCTAGACTAAGCTTGAACTTTGAATGGTACTTAACCATATTCCAAAGGCCTGACAGCCCAGCATACCTTTTCATGACACCTAAGATTTACATTTTTGCCATAATAGCTACTCAAAAGCACTACTTCTGTATCCAGATTTAGCATCAAAACACCCGCTATTTACATTAACTCGTTTGAATACATTAGCTGGGCGAACCGTTCAAAACTTCCAAAACAATCGTCTGGCAAATGTGCTAATGAAAATAATTAGAGAGAAATTGAAGCCTGAATGCTGGGGGCAAACTCATTAAACATGATCGAGGACCTCTTGTTACAAGGAAATGAAGTCTTGCCCCATTTTAGCTATCAGTTTGAGGCCCAACTTGCTCCTATTGTTACAGTGCAATTACACGTATCATTCATAAGTGGAGAAATATGCACAATATGTTGAATAAGCAATGTTTCCAATCAATCTTGCAGAGAGATCAATGCATCAGAAGCACAATTTCCAATCTTGGGGCACTCCACTGCGTGAAATAGTACTACGCTTCATTACAGCATGAAATATAAATATTTACCCGATACATATCCTAATGCGACTGAATATTACTAATACCTAAAGAAAGCTGCAATCAGGATGCAACACCACAACTGCTCAAACTTTGTGCCTACTTTGAATAACACAGGACCGATGGCTTTCTATTGTCATTGTCAACAAAGGCAGTGATGGAGTCCACAGTGCCTCAGAACCATCTTTATGCATGGACTCGAATTATGGATGAAACTATGGACATTTTAGACAGAGATGCAGCAAACAGATGGCTTCTACATCTGCCACAGGCATGTAAAATTAAAGGTAAGTGACTGATTGCAGTACAGTTTATTGCCAGGTTAAGCCACAAAACAGAATACCTCGTCTTTACTTTGTGGCTTAAAGGAGCATTGAAAATCGGATGTCTTCTTGAACAAACATATAGTATGGTTAAGTTCTGTTAAATATATTTCTATAGGTACATCTTCAGTACATATATCCTACAGTTTTATTATCTTGACGTGAAAATGAAGGAGCAAAGACTTTAAAAGCCACTGCAATAGGACACAAAAATAAAAAACTAGGCAAAAACCAGACTCAAATACTGTAGATTTTGTATTTATTGTAGACTTTTTTAATACTAGGCTTCAAAGGACATCCACTTCTGGCTGAGCAACTACACAACAAGCCCCTTACATGAAGTCATACAAACATTTGTAAGCAAATCACTGACAGCACGATTCCTTCACAATACTGTAACGTGTGCAAACAAATTCCCCCCATGCAAGAAGGCAAACTTACGGTTCATAATATGCACTGACAACCACTGGTTGATATGGGTCAAACCCAACTCGCATTTCACTGGAATTTACCCAAAGGCATCAACCCCTACATATTTAAAACACTTGTCAAGTCCTAACATAACCAACGCAGAGAGATTTGCAAATGCCTAATGTACAATGAACACACAACAAATTATGTAAAGATCTGGCTAGAAAAGGAGCTAACACTATTACGAGAACCACACCTACTAGTCTAGTTACAACTTCCTCAACCAGTTAGGAAGGGTAAGTATTTATATCGAGCATAATGAGCAGTGTGAAACCGGATTCAGATGCTTAATGTAATATCTAAGTTGAAAGCTGTGATAGTTCGGACACACAGGTGCAAAAACAGGAACAATTTATTTTTCTTTAGCTACAACAAAATAGGTCACCTAAGACTCAAGACCCCTCCAGCAGCCACAACCTCACCTCAGCATCCACACAGTCCACTGCCGTAAAGGACAAAGGCCCCGCCTCTGTCACCAAGGGTGGAAGCAGAGATGTGGCGGGATGACCCAAAGGGGGTGGAACCTCCAGGGCAGCTGTCGGCGCGAGGGAAGGCAGGGTCTCACTGCCAGCTACCATAGGCATGTACTGGTGAGGGCTGTAAAAGTTCTGAGGAGAATAGTGAGTGGCCACCATCATGTACAGAGGAGTAGGGTACTGGGCAGCTGTCGTGTACTGCATGGCAGCCCCTGGGTGGTGTGTAGCTGGGTGGTTCCAGGACAGACCGTCGCCAGCATCCAGCAACTGTAAACATTGAAGGTGAGCTTTCATCAAAGTTACCCTATTTGCACTGCTCTTGGCCTTGGACATTTGCACTCATATCTTCTTAGTCATTTATTTTCCTAGATGCACATTTTGTCAATGAAGTAAACTTATGCACAGACAAATACATAACTGTTCTGAAATGGACAACAGGCTGGCCATGATACCAAATCGTTGCACATCAATGCGCGTAGCCCAATCTTGCTTAAGCGGACATTCAAACACAGATGGGATGCTTGTTAATTCATTTTGGTAATGTTAACTGAGAAGAAGCTAAATGACAATATCAGATGCAGTACTGTCTGAACAGCTACGAATCGGATGCAGACCCATACAAAATTACGTTTGAGCAGAAGCAGCACCCAGGACCAGGTTTACAACGAAGGAAACTGTCAAACCAATTCCTGTCTCGTTCCTCTCGTCCACTGCCCAACCTCCAACAACTCAGGGCAACATTAGAGCTTATGCCAAACAATATGCTACGGAACATCTCCAGATGACTGACTGATCAAATCACTAAAATGAACTAGGCAACCAAATAATTTAGACAGTCACATACAAATCAACCATCCTGTTGCACTGCTTTTGCACGTCACAACAAATGCCCTTGACACAACTTACCATATACAGTCGAGCCCGTTTATAACAATATTGATGGGAACATGAAATTCAATTGTTATATCAGAGCATTGTTATATGCGAGCTTTCACGAAATCGCCACGCGACATCTGATAGAAACTGAAAACAAGTGAGAACGGTAATGGGCTAGATGAATAGTCCAGTTTTATTGTAAAAAAAAAATAATAATAAAGCAGTGACTCCTGTTTGACCTCAGGACAGCCGTATAACACACGTTTTACGAGTTTGTCTAAGGACAAAAAGTAGTCTCCGTAGAGGTTTCGCGTATCGGGAACCTTCGGAGGTAGGTGATAGCATTCATCGCACGCGCTCATTGACAAGGTGGTTAATTTCATCGTTGTCGTCACTTTAACGTTGATCATCAGTTTCGGTTGAACACACCTCCTGCATGATGGACGCGCCTTGGTGTGTCCGTAGAAAGCCCTCGAGGCTCGTTCCCGTTGTCAACTGACGGTAGCCGCTCAACTTCTGCCATTGAGAGCGAGTGATCCCCAACGTCACGTGTTCACTGTCGAAGTTAAGGAAAGAGGGGAAAGCCTCTCCCGCGTTTGGTAACGCGCAGTGACCTCTTGTGACTCACTAATCCTTCTGCTCCCCGTGACCTAGCCCCGAAGATCGGTTCACTGCCCTTTGAGGTGCTCCAAGGAAGCTGCTTGCATTGTTGAAGGAATCCTGGAGCTCTGTTTCTTGAAATTTTCCATCTTTGGCCCACATCCAGAAGAAAATCCCATTGTTGTATCAGAGCAAGGCATTCCACTGACGATTGTACAAACTGGGTTTTCTTTACATGTGTTTCAATGGAAGAGCTGACGGGAACATATAATTCCATTGTACTATCAGAGTTATTGTTGTATTGAAGATTGTTATAAACGGGCTCGACTGTACAAAAATTACACACTGGTCAGTTAATAGCAGGTTTACCAAATCATTTGCCAAGACCAACGCAAGCCAAGAAAAGAATAACCAACACAGGTTAGAAGATTCTCCAAAACATTCCAAGTTGGCTGTCTTTCACGTAACAAACGCAAATTGTTGGACCCCACCAGCAATAGAAACAGGCACTCACCTCTATTTGTGCAGTGTCGACTTGAACTCCCCGCCCACTACCCTTGCTCACACGGTGACCCCTACGGCCACCACGCTTCACTGGGCCCTCTACGGGACTCTTTTCTAGCAATATTGCCGAAGACGGCAACTGCTGCTCTGTTGCCGGGGGAAGGGTGTCGTACACTAAGTCGGGAGGACCCAGAATCATGGTATGGGGGGGCTGGGGGAACACCACACACCGCGGAGCCAAGTGAGAAGCAAGGTAGTGCTCCCCGGGATGTGCACCCGCTTCTTGTGGAACACCCATGGGGAGCGGAGGTGGAGCATGGTGAAGACCAGGAAACGGGGGTCCTACTGTACACGTCACCGGGATCACCTCTGGATGCGTGACGATCACCTCGGTCATCACAGGAGGGGACACTGCGGGCGGTACTTCTTCTGGCAATGCTGAAGTTTGAGAGATACACAATGATATATTTCCGCAAGTCTGATCACGAAAAGTGTATCAACATAACTGCATTCAATCTCCAGAGCCTTAACAGGGTAGAGAATTGAGGGGGAAAAGAAATGGTACAGAGCAGTTTTAAATCCTCAATACTTGAGGTGCACAAAATATTTATACAGCTTACCACAAATCCATATACTGCACTACCCTACTTTGACACCATGCAACTCCAACTGAAGTAACTCACCTTCTTGAGGGAGACTTGCATCATCCGGAACAAATTCCTGTTGCTCTGTCCATGGCAGCTAGGGCACATGATAGCAGTGAGTAAGAAATATGGTATGTTTCAGAAACGTTCACAGGCCAGAAACGTTTCCACCTTTTTCACAAAATTTTAACCTGGAGTATGTTCTGTTTCTTAATATGGTTCAAATCTCTTGCAGCATAATTGCGGGACAGCTGAGTATGAATGGGCCATCACTTGGCCCACACGGTCCACATGCAAATTTACCACAGTTTTGGCTGATTTGCACATGACCAGAGCCTCAACTAAAGAAGGAATTAGCAGAAATGCACTCTCTATCGATCACCAAGCAGGGGCAATATGTCTAGAAGGTTGGCCCAATGTATCAGATTTCTCATGCTCTCATTACTCACAAAGAGGCACAGTATGTGTTTATAGTTCACTGCATATTCCAGGCATCTATGCCTAATACACCTTACTCAGGCTTGTTACATACTTTACAAACCTGTCACATGGAAATACTCACCAGCAGGTGTGAACACAAGAAGACAAATGTGTTCTTTCCCCAGAAAGTCTTTCTTGCTCAATTCACTTTTTCACATGCATTCTATGATCCTTACTTGACGATTCAAAACATTCATTTTTCATCACACTGGAGATTCTTTTCGTTTTCGTTTTTTCCCCCTCTGCTTTCTGCCTTTTAAAAGTTACACACAGACAAAAGTCATGCACAAAAACCTGAAAGTGATGGTCAAGGCGCTTACTTCCACATATTTGAAACTCTTGCTGAGGATTTCATCGAGGTTTTTCTGTTCCTCGGGCTTGAGGTCCGAGCGATCAAGAAACTCTAGACTCTGGAAAAACAACAAATGTTTTTGATGCAATCGATATTGGAATAGAAAATGCACAGCACAGCACATATACCCATGCTGATGCACTAATGATGAGTGGTACAGTCAGACTCATGCAGTGTAACCCTCTTAATCCTAACCAAGATTACTGAGAACGTCAGTCAAAACATCTGCCTCAAATTCTTAATATAGGTGTACTCATGATAAATATATTGCCAACTGCCCTTCTGGGCACTTAGAGAACATTCGTCACTTCTATTCAAGCAAAAAGAGAACCAAGCACACGGTGATCTCCTTCCATTAATACACAAAGATTCCATTTGTACCCACATGCAGAGTGGATCACAGTGATGGCATTATGACTGCTGTAATTCAAAAGTAAGAGTCATGCTGGCTCATCATCCTGCACATTTTTGAAAATATCTGCACAAAATACTGGCTGAACTCTTACCCAAGACAAAATGAGAACTATCACCACCTTGTAGCAGACATACCAGCGCCTGCACCAACTGAAACCCGCAAGCTGGAACTCAACCCACTGAAACTCATTCAAGCCAACGGTACCAAGAGCTACTACTGGTACATTCAAAAACTAGGGGAAAGGGAAGATTTAGGGGAACTGAAGAAATGTTTTGGAAAGGGGAGCTAACCATTAAGGCCCATTTCTGACCGGAAATCGGTGGATTCACGGAACCCTCAGAAGTAATCTTCTGTAGTACTGCCAACATAACTGCACACAACAGGCTGTTACACATTATAATAGACCTCTACCTTGAGCTACCTAGAACAAAGGCTTTTCCGAAACTGTACGATGCACTTCCGCTCCTATTATCACCAACGCCACTCACGACCACCATTCGCCAGTATGAACGTTTATCGGAGTTAAAGCGTGCAACATCATGTTGCATCAATAATCATGGACGTCACTTTAATGTTTTCACAGTAATAGCCACTTTTCTGAAGGTTTATTTTTTTGTGCAAGTCAACAACTTGCAAAAACAGGAACCTAACATCGTGCCAAAGTTTACCCATACATTTCAACACAAAACAATTTCAGACCATTCTGTTTCTTCCTTCCAGGCACTAATACGCATAAAAAAACATAGATACTCCAGACCACTAACCATAATAGGGTTACAAAGAGACACGAACAAGAAGGAATGAATAACAAATTCTTAAATTTTATTCAAACTATCATTGATGCAAAAATTCTTGCAAAGCAAGCCTCTTCAGAATATGGGCCCAAAAAATTTGGCCCATCCAGTGCCCAACATAATTTGAGGCTTTAAGCAGCAAGACAACTGTGATCATGAGAGACGCCACTTTACCCCCATGAGGGTTATTTAACATGCACCAAAATCTGACACCTCCCTCCTCCTGAAAGCATCCCTCCTGCCTGAGCAATTCAAACTCTGCCACGGCATTGCTGGCGTCCTTGGCCCAGGCCGAACACGCTACCAACAGAGCCACTGAAGCTGGTGCAGTGCCTTAACACTACCAAACCTGGTCACGAATGCGGATACAACAGGCACTGTTTCCCGCTCATGAAACACCAAGCAGGAGTGCTTTAGACTAACACTAAAGTCAGCAAAACATTACCTTGCCGATGCGTTCAGGCAATGCTATGCAATCTTTTAGGACAGATTTGGTTGAAGTGGATGTCCTGTCCTGCTGTTGAGTCTTTGTCCGCACGCATGCGAGGCCTACTTATGCCGTGGTGTTCTATCTGTGAACACAACGCCACCTCAGACAACAGGGCGAAAACCCACACGTCTCATACGAGAATAAATGCCAAAGCCTAAGGCAACCAAAATGCAGACTACCCAGCACTGCAGCCATGAATGACTACAGGAAACTGGCTCAACTGCTTGACGGTCTAATGTCCTACTGTCAACCACAAAAAAATGGACAAAGGCAAGTCTCACCAACAATTCCTGAAATATTTGCATATATTGCAATATTTGCAGTGTCACCTTGACGAATGAGAAGGGAACCGTAATAAGGGGGGACAGGACAAGCCTGGTCCACAGGGAGGCTGTAAGGCGATAGCAGCGTGCCAGCAAAAGTGAAGACTGCACGACCAACTCACAACGAAGCCTGCAGCCTAGTATCGAAACGTATGGCTACTAGCATTGAAAAGGACTTGCCTCTGAAAGATTCACAGCGGCGCAAGAACAGTAGAGCAACCATGTTTGGAGCAGGTGCAAGTGCACACACACACTTGACTAATCCTGTAGCAAACTTTCAGGCTCCACAGTAAAGGTGAACTGATGACAGTGCACCGACGGCACACATTAACGAAATAAAGTCCTCATTACATTCCAGTTTTCTGGGCACCTCCATAATATCTTTTCATGGTATAGAAAAAATTTTCACAGTAGTTCACAGTGGACTACGTGACAAATGAAGCAGAGTGTTCAGCCATGTTGCATGCCAGCTGATTGTTCCTTTAACCCTTAGCAGGTAGCAGGTCTGCCTGCTTTAACCATCCATCCAGGTAAGGTAACATTTGCATGCGACAGACCAGAGGAAAAAAGGTTCACTGATCCCAGTACATGAACACTTTGTGGTCTGCTGAACTCTGTTTCTCGGTTGTTCTGACATCTGACAACACCTAAATAAATTTCAAACACTTCAAGAACACCCTCAACTTTTTCCATAAACCAAGCAAGTAAAAGCATAGATTTCTTTACAAGTACAGCCATACCTCACTTATCTGGACATCTTTGTTCTCATCGACTGTAGTCCAGATAATGCATTTACCAATAAGCAAATCAAGTCCAAAACTATATGCATTACCACCAGAACTATTTATTTACACACAGACAACAGGTTTTCACACCTCATTTTACATACAGTAGGATGCTTGTCGGCCTATAATCGCATTCTTTTTCTGATAATTGATAGAGTAGCCCCCTCACTCCTGCTGCACGCAGTCATTACCCTACTGCTCAAAGTATAGCTGCACTTTTCCCAAGTGCTGAAGCTTTTGACACAAAGTATGGCTCTTCGCCGTCACTGTAGATTATATCACACTCATCGCTTTCGGTGTCTTGTACCAGGGCAAGGATAGAACAGTGTTCTAGTGAAGCACAGGTGTCTGCCCCATTATCCTACGCAATGAGACTGCATCAGCTGCATTTACCGAAATAGCCGGATTCAACGAACGAATCACAGCCTGTAGGTCCATTAATGTAAGGTTGCCTTCAGGGTCATCCACCACTTGTTATGAGGAGTTCGTTAAATCAGATCTTCGCCAACTATTTTTCACACAGCGTTCCGCAACCTCCGCCCAGGATGAGGCTATGGTGCGTGGACACTAACCTCAGATCGACATTTTGCAATCATTTGTCATCAGTGCATGGGATGTACTCACATACAAGTTGCCTTCTGTGTGGTCTAGTGGTGAGGGCATGACCCCACCTGTACGTTATTGGCTAAAAATGGGTCAGGAATTTTTCGGACACTCCCAGAGGAAAGTGGGAAAACCAGGGAACTCTAAGGACAGTGATGCGATGACTTCATTCCGAATAACCTAGGTATTAACTGGAAGCCTCGAAACATCTTGGGTTGAACACTCACTGACACTTTTACCCTCCATTTCGCCATTTTTTACTTACACCTTGAAACATCTTTTGCCGCAATACAGTAACTAACATGAGCTTGCCAATGTTACAACCAGTCCAACCCTACCCGGAAGAGCATAAAAGTACAGGCTCTTACATTTCTCGCTGAGATCATTACACACTCCAATCTTCCCCAGTTCAATGTCAATTCCATGAGGAATTCACTTGAATCAGGACTTAGGTGCCCATATCCTTGCTGATGTGACAGTTAACATAAGAGTAGAGGCAACATTCATTTGCCAAATTTAAGACTGAGGGCAATAAGAGCTACAAATACCTCAGCAGTCTCTTTGGCAGAAAATGCTCATTAGTGGCCAGGATTCCAGACTTACTCAGCTTTTCCAAACATATTTAGGTGATACTTTGCTCTGTGGTGTATAAATAAGAGGCCTTTGTAAAAAGGGAATTGGGAAAAAATTGTCTTGACCCATGAAGAATAGAGCCGGCCATCATGGGCGTAAACTTCTTTTCCTTGTCGAGCTTCACAGTCATGTGAACAGAACGACTGCATCCTGCAAGTGGCAGGCACCACATATACGGAAGTTGCCATCTTTTGGTTTCAAATCCCTATAACTTCCAGAGTCTGTACCCCAGTTACCCCAAAAAGAAAGAAAGCCATAGGTCAGACAACATGGCTTTCATTCCGCATCAGTGTGGTCTTCTTAGATGTGGGAATACTCTATAGCAGCTGCCTGACAATATAAGGCTTCCTAGACAGCTGCTACAGTTCAGGACTGGGACAGGGTGGAGGAAAAAGCCAGATACCTCTGACCGGCTTAATGTTCAACATGCTTTGGATGAAGGGGTGACTATCTTGTGACAGATATGAGGGTATGTAGTGTATGTCAAACATTGCAGTAGAAGTGCTGCTAACAGTAAAAACACAAGGCATCATGCAAAAATGTTACACCTCTCAGAAATAACCAGTCTTCAAGGAAGGAATACACCAATTGAGGCCCATGACCACATTGGTCACTGTTTGTGCTTGGAATTTGAGCCGGCTTGATACTTTCCAATCGTGACATTTCACGTGAAACCTGTGTACACATTGTCCTTGTACGTTCAGATGAACGCGAATTATCATTTGGGCTGCGAACAAACGGCACTGCGCACAAGAACTCCATTCTCGCACATGGTGCACTTCTGGTCTGGCCATAAAAAAAAAAAAAAATAGGTATGTGACAACTTGCACTTAAATTCTGAGGAAATTGTGTACTCTGAGCCGTTCTGACAACCTGCGAAAGGAGCAATCCTGGCCACGTGCGACCAGAATTAAGCCATCCGCTGCATGCCTGAAACACGTTTAAAAACGTTACACAGGACATTAATCTAGCTGCCCCAGAATAGAGTTAAGATTGACTATTATGTTCCGGGTTCCTCAAGCACTGACTCAGGTTATGTTTTAAACTCAATGCCAGGTCCTCTTTACAGAGCCCGTTCATACAAGAGATCTTTGAATGCAATAAACCTGTAGCGGTTACGCAATAGCAACTATAAGCGCGCACACAGAGCCTTAGAGAAATTGGTCATCTATGACTGATCGACGAAATGTTTTTAATGATAGTTCGCACTAGAAACTTTCGCCGCAACGTGCTGATGTAACTCGTTTAACCTTTGTTCCACACCAATTCTAACCTGAACCAGCTGCTGAAACATGAAGAGCGCTCGGCTGCTGGGGATTCCTCTGACTGCTGTTATTATGCACGACCAGTACAAGACCAAATAAATCGCATATTTCGAATAAACGCATGAACAACAGCCCACGTTGAACACGCATTTAGGGTTAAAAAGTAGGCCTCGTGGATCATACCATCTGTACCTCGGTTCCTATCCCAGTCTGCACAACGGAGATACGAATCGAGACACTGCCAGTGCGTGACTTAAGTCACACTGAAAGTGTCTGGGCTGTAGAGAAAGCAGCAACGTGTGTACTTACCAAATGCGTCTCGCCCATTGTAGAAATCTTCGTATCATGGCATACCAACACCGCAAACCGACATGTTGTAGTAGTAAAAATGGCAGAAGATCTGCCCGACGCATGCGCCGACACCACGTGCTCAGATCTGTGCCTCAAGTTGGCCACAATGGTTATGCACAACTTTGGCACCCCTTACGGAAATCACAGAATCTTCACGAACATTTCAACATTTTCTCATTTTTGTCTCGCTACTAATGGTTTGCCCATCTTCTATTTCATTAGAAACCTTCATCATCACTACACTAATTTTACTGGGGTTATGGTATCTTATTATGTGCATCTTTTATTCTTGACTACAATAGCATGTTAGGGCAGAGGCATGCACCGGCATGCACTAACGGTTATTTTTTCGGTGGCAGCTTTAGTACATTTTCTTGATCGACGGCTACGACATTGGAGTTAGATATTGGAGACATATTGAGTATTAGTTTCAGTCATGAATTCCATCATTCCAAGACAAAAGACATAAAACATGTCGCAGCCAACGTAAACCAGGCTCTTGGAATTGGATTGTCTTTAGTTGGAGGCGACACAAAGATCAGAAAGCCGTGGGACCCCCCTGGCGGTTGCATGTGTCAAACCCGCCATTACGCCTTGCCCAAAACGTTCTAGCCGTGTTGCGACTTGCGAGCACATGGGGAGCCCTCCGATGCATGCTCCGATCAGCGCCTCCGAGAGGAGGCGCTGCTCCGATGCATGTGCTAGGAATCTTGGGACGCTCGTGGTCACACGTCATCTCAAACGTAGTTGGTCATATGACGGGGAAAATGGCGGCGCCCTGTGCTTGCGTTTAATTCTGTGTGTAAACAAAATCGTTCTGCAGCCAATTCTCATATTAATCGGGCCAGAACGGACTTTAATGCTCCGTATGGCTACTTCAGATTTCGTTCTGCGTTCTAAACTCGTTGCAGTGATACTTTAGATATATTATAGATTATTTAGATAGATTTGGATAGATATTTAGATATATTATAGTTAAATAGATGCTATCGATCTTTGCTTTTAAATACCGAAGAGTACAACGCACACAACCTCTTGCGCGCTGCTCGCACGCTGGCTCCCATTGAAAAATCGGCTTCGGTCGGCTCCTTCTTTTCTTACCTCCATGACCGTAGTACACACACCCAGCTCCCTGTGAGGGCTGACGTTGACGTGGAAGACACCTTCATGGCTAGCTTGGGAGGGTGCGACTCTGCAGAAGTGGAAGAGGAGGTTCCTCGTCCCCTTACGTCACCCCCAAGAGACATGAACACCATGGAACACCCAAACCATACGCCGACCCCACAGACAGAGACCTTAGAGCAGAAGGCCGAAGATGGATGGCTGGTGGGGGACACCACAGACCAACATCAAAGGGTGCAACAACCAGTGGCACAATTTGTAGAATGCCACTGGTCCCCAGTAGGTCAACCAGAAAAATGCACCAAGGTGCCAGGGGTGCTGGCTGCAGGGGTGGCAGAGGTGAGTGAGACAACCTTTCACCTGTCAGATATGCGTTCAGCAGGACGAATAGCCCTCTGTATTCCCAGCTGGGAGTCTTTAACTTCCAATCCTTGGATTCTCGAGACAGTACGGGGTTACCACCTATAATTAATTCACACAATGTCACTACTTAGAAGAGATCTACACATCCCACAAGCTAGGGGTTCGTACACCCCATCTGCAAGTGAGGAATCAGAGACCTTGTAAAGAAAGGGGCAATATCAGTGGTACCAGACCATCCGTCTCTTGTCATCTCCCCATTCTTTGTGGTACAGAAAAAAGACGGAGGGGTTTGGTCAATACTAAATCTAAATAAGGTGAACCAGTTCATAGTGCAACACCACTTCAAGATGGAGAACCGGCATTCAGTAATCCAGATTCTTCAGAAAGGAGACTTCCTTACACAAATAGATTTAAAAGATGCCCATCTGTCAGTTCCCATTCAAGAGTCAGACAGTCGGTGGCTCAATTTCCAAAGGGCCCACAGAATTTATCAGTGAAATGTCCTCCTGTTCGACTTCAGCTCAGCCCCTTATGCCTGGGGGAAGCTGGTGAAACCAGTGGTTTACTCACCCAGATCCCATGGTGTCCGCTCGATAATTTATTTGGACGACATTTTGGTCATGCACCATTGTCGAACCCAGCTAGCCAATCAAACAGCGTTGGTTACTCGGCGTCTCAGTGACTCGGGATTCATCATCAACCTAGGCAAACAACAGTTAATCCCGGTGACCTGTCTCACGTTCCTGGGGTTCCAAATCAACACTATATCCATAGGACTCAGCCTTCCCAAGACAAAGGAAAAGGAACTCATTCGAGGTTTAGAAAAGTTTCTGAGCCAGGACCCACTCATTATCAGAGATCTGGCTCGATTAGTGGGGAGACTACGAGCAACCCAACTAGCAGTTCTACCAGCCACCGGGAACTGCAGGAATCTCCAACACTGCATGTTAGCAGCCTTGCACCAAGGTTCTTGCGAGACCATCCTTACTCTCAACTCTCTTTGTCGGGAGGTGATTCGTTGGTGGATAACAAGACTCAAACAGGGCCCCAGGAGGTCACTTCTTGTAGAACCAGTTGTAATGATAATTCACCCAGACAGCTCATTGTTGGGTTGGAGTACAACTTGCCAGGGGTCAGTGATAGGCAACCATTGGTCCGGCGTCGGGAAAGTGGCGTCCCCATCGCCCGGCAGGCAATGCCTGTCGCAATAGCCTGCTCCCACATTCTGACTGGGTCACCGTGGGAGTAGATGACCCCCACGCCGAGCTGTGCGTGGTTTACCCGTGACCAGGGAAAAGGGGAACCTGATGATTGAGCCAACCCGAAGGACTGTGTTCGGACCCTATGGGCCCCTTCGGGAAAGTAGCACATCATTTCGGCCCTGGCTTCCCGTAGACGGGAGATCCTGGCTTGGCCCGACCAGGCTTATGCAGCTTAGTCTCCCCCACCTGTCCACTCGCATCTTTTATCTTTTTCTTCCCCCCTCTCTTCTTTCAGTTTCCACCTTCTTTGGCGGCAAG
>JARGYV010103339.1:0-20326 GCA_029532675.1 Ornithodoros moubata | reverse complement strand
AACTTCACCGCATAACACGGCGATCACCAATCGCCGTTGCGAATGATACCTTTCAGCGACGCCACTCGCTGAAAACGGTGGGCGTACGCCTTTTTGTGACACTTATGCACTGCATATTGGAATGTAAAAATTCGCACCCTTCATCTATTACACTACACCATGATTCCTTCAACCAACTTGTACTGACGTCGTTGTAGTGGGCAAACAGCTTCCTGTTTGGCCAAACATTGCTTGGTTTTACCTCGGTATCTCGATAGCCCAGGCCAAACTTTTACACCAGTGAACTTATGTTTCCGACACAAAGCATTTACACTCTGGGTATAACGGGCGTGCGTCATACACGACAAAGGTGTTACGGTATCAGTTGCGGATCACAGTGCTCCCAAATATCGCGTGAATGCGGAATCTTCTGAGGAGTTTCATTGTAGTTATTTCGTTTCTTTCTAGCACATGAAGGTAAAAAATATACCCGTTATCTCCAGGTGGAACAATGACCTGAGGACGAGTCGTGATTATCCAAGGAACGAAGCATATTGTCTAAAAGGTCGAAAGGTGATTATTACATTAGGCCACTACGATGGGGCATAACACAAAGAACTTGCTCGTAGTGGTTCTATGTGGTTGTACATCAAAATGCGCTACACAATTGGAACCCGTTCCCAATTCGCCACTACAGGAACTCTTGAAGTCTTTGTGGCGTAACTCTTGGAGCTGAATCCGGTAAACATTCTTTATCACCGCCCTCCTTGGGTAACCAAAGCGGAATGCGTCCAATGCTTCCTGAACAATATTCATCGCCCCTGATGAAGCCAGGGAGAGCCTGCAAGACAATGTCGGCACGGGTCACGTTACCTATTAAGGAGATAGGAAAATTAGAGGGTGTAGTCAGAGCAAGGTAAGGTAGCAACGAATTTTCTTAAGCTGCTTCTCTTGATATTCTTTCATACGTTACCACCAATAGTATGTGCCTACACACGACACAAACTAATTAGAAGTAATGAGCACAAGGTGTGGTGCACATTTCTGAATAATTTCTCTCTGAGAAGACCGTCAGGAAGAAGAGAACGGCATGTAGACAAGTTAGTGAAAATGTCTCGACCCTTAATTTTTAAACTACTATCAAAGCACTGCACGCAAGCACTCGCAAAAGAAGAAAAAGAAAAAAAGGAGAAGAATGGCTTTTCAGTTTGATGTATCTGGTGTGTCTGGGTCAGATTAGGTCTTCTTCTTCTGTCCATTAGCCAGGACGGCGATTGGTCACGGCTTGACACGGCGGACACATTGGTCACGGGGGAATTAGAAACCATTCGTTTATCCGATACGACTGGCTGACCAATGACAAGAATGCTAAAGAATGCCCTCAGCTAGGACAACAACACAACAGGACACAATAAGACTCAGTGTTCCCTACTCTCTCTGTGTTATTTGGTATTGTTGCCCAAACTCAGGCGTTTTTTTTTATTATTATTATTATTACTATGTTCATCTACTTCCAACACAGTGTCTGTGAACAGCATATATACCAAGGGTCTTGAGTCTGTCCAAACAGGAGGCAGAAATACGAATCCATCAAACAGGTATGAAACCTGTACCAGAAAACCTGACCTATGTAGGGACCACCATGTCCGTGTTATTTCTTACGCAAGCAACAGAACCTGATCTTGACGATTGTTCAAAGAGGAGTTTCGAACTGTAGAGATCGAACGCACTTTGAGATTAGCACAAGGACGCGTGACCATTCGTTATACGTAATGGCTACCAGTTGTGAGCACGACTGCAAGCTCGCTGCTAACCCATTTGCATGGCTTAACGCGTTCCTGCTCGAGGTAGAAGAGTGGCGTGAAGACACAAGAAACCGGATGAAGCTACGTGTACCACTGTTGACCCCTTCAGTAATACGGAATAAGGAAATACCGCTCTACAGTGTGACCAACCGGAAAATTGTGACAAAATGAATCGTGGTAGTAACGCATTCTTTATAACATGCCGAGTGAAGTGTTCAGACAGGCTCTGCTTCCAAGAGTAAACAAAAAAAAACTAAGAAATTGAAAAAGAAGGCTGCTTGATAGCTTTTTTCATGTTGTCGCGCAAAGGCAACTTAAGTGGGCACGAGTGATATTGGTATAGTTAGCAGCGTGTGAAGGCCAGAAGGCTTATCCAACGACCAGCTGTGTTGTAAATGGTTCTTCGGGCTAAAGTATGCCGGTACCGTTAACTGCAAAGTCGGCCCCAGAACACACTTGTCCTCATGGGAGCAACAAAATTGTCAGGAGGTGAGTTAACCTCCCCCTTTTATGCTTAATGACAACCATCCAGCCAATCAATCATATCCGACAGTTTCTGCTCTTACTCCACGTTTCGTCCGGTGTCCTCGTCCTTGGCCCGCGGCATTGCTGGTAGGAAACGGACCTGCGGTTCCAGACCGTGCTGATGGACGAGGACTTTGATTATGATCTCCACGCTCAGGGCACCTCATCGGCCCAGGAGTGGATATATGCTCAGTAGCAATCAAATGTCACTTTCTTTTGCACTGCCCCTTCCATTCAGCTTTCCGTCAAATAGCTTAGCCCACATCTTTCGAAGAAGATAATCCAAGGGATAAGTGTCATCACTTAAACACATAATCATAACATGCCTTCAATTCCGAAGGAACATACACGAGAAGGAAAGCGTGGCATGCCTTAGTACGATCTTCTTGCCACCTCCGGAAGCTCTTCTTCCTTTGAAGAACGACCTCGGCAACCGCAACGGAGCGACCATCCTGGCTGTAATTCTGGAAGACAAACGGCTCTAAACTGTTAGGACAACGGAAACGTTACGTCCGAGTGCGGCTACAACAAACCAAATACGTCCGAGTGCGGCTACAAACACCTGTAACCGGAAATCAGAGGAGTTTCTATCTCAGCGAAAGTGTCTCATAAACTGAAAATTTCTCTTGAATTTCTTGAGCTTCAGCATGTGTTCGACGGGGTAACAAATACACTCAAGGAAACCCACAAGGAGCTCACACGAAATCCTCACTGACAGTTTTTGTATCCCCGCCTGCGGTGACCCCCGTGGGCGGAAAATTGCTTTCCTTTGAGCTTTCGAGTCACATCCACGTGCGTGGAATCCTTGAAAAGCTCAGAAGGAATTTGAGCTGTCTCGGGAGAGAGCCGTGGATGACGCAAGTGACGACACATCCCTACATATTCGGATAAGCAGGAAATGGAAAGAGGTTACGCGGCCACTGCTCTCACTTTCCCCGTTCAGCAGCTGATGGCACCACTTATGCGCAACTCCTGTAATTAATAGCAGCACATGTGTTGTCGCAGCCGCCATATGCAAGTCATTTATCAGGTCCTCTTAACATGAGAGCGGTAATGAAACCCCGTTTTAATCCTAAACAAATGCATTACTAAACACGTTAGACAAAAAAGGCGAGGGTACAGAACCTTCGAGACTCGTGTCCTCTTCAGCCCCGGAGTGACCGTAGCAATAGGGACGCATGTGATTGGCGCACAGTTTTTATGCCTCCACCGTTGGACTCCACGCTGCCCTGCACAGATATGGGACGCACGCTACCTTACATCCCGGGCACTTCCTACACCCTTATCATTCTCATCTTCCCCCACTATCCCACTGCCCCAAAAATATCTGCGCCCCTTCAAGAAAAAGTCTGCAACCCTTGCGAATGGCCGCCTATACCTTGCCTACCAAACTTCTTCCACTTTCAAGAGCATGTTGCGAAAAGAAATTTGAAAAAAATAAAAAAATTCATGCCCAGTTCTGTAATGCCAGAATCCTCTGATCAACCCATTTTATTATATCAACGAATCGCACATTTACTTCGTCCTGGTGCCAGGGGATGAGATGCAAGGCAGTGTCATCTAAACGCGCAATTTTCCCGGCGTTATAAGCCCCTTGCAGTCAGTTCCGGGCATGTCAATGTTTAGCAATGGGAACTGCTTACCGTTAGGTGTCATACCATCTTGACCTCTAGGTTGCGCCATTGCATTGTCTATATGTGTGAGGGCATTTCAATTGTATACTTTGTAAGAAGGGGGAGGAAAAGTTCCCACGCATAGCGATTTGCACCACGTCTTGTACAAATGAAGGGAAGCCTCACATGTTGCTCAAGAAGTTATACCATTACCTTTTGCGCAGTCACAGTTCCGGATAAATGATGTCCATGAAGACGAAAAGCCGCAATGGTGGTCTTACAAGGTTCACCTCACCAATAACAAGAGGCCTCCCACTACGGTCAGTGGTAGAACGGCGTAATGATTGGACTCACTCAGGATGCTCGGTCGACAACAGCGTGCCGGCCCAACATTCATCGAGTGACTTCACGACATTCCACAGGAGTGTCCTAAAGATAATTTGGTTGCGCGAGAGATACCACCAAGAGAGTCTCTTGACCATGACCCCTTGGCAGGAAGTGGCAATGAAATATGCAAATTGATACGTCTGCTACCCGTCAATTGTTGTCATAGAAGCTCGTGCAAAACAGCTTTTGTGATAGATCATCAATTTATTTCAGTTACGACAGAACGCCACCAAGGTTACGTGATTACATGATGTCTTGGAAATGGTATTCTTCACCCCATTGTACTACTTGTATGCGACAAATATGTACACATGTATACGACCGCAACGTTATTGCCTTGCAGAGCTACACGCAAACACTCCCTTACCCCTTTTAAGCTTAATTTCTTTTGAACGCTGCTAAGGGTCGGTTACCAAGCCAATTGGAAAGCGCCTGGTGGTAGGGTAGTGCGAACTCAACCTTCTAGTAACAAAACAATCCCGAGATAGGAAACAGTGGAACATCCACAACAAGATCAAAGCAACTTCGAACCATTAAAGATTAGCTAAAAAGAAAATGTTTAGCGCTGCTGCAATGTGAAAAATCAAGCAATTCTAGTATGCTCGCGTTGGGACTAAGACCTTGTTGTGGTTGTCCCCTTTTTCTCTGCCTCGTGTTTTGTCGTTACTACCGTGTACCAGCTCGCCTGCACCCTTGCTTTGTTACCGTTAAAGCAAACCCCCTCCCTTGTACAACCACGCGGATTATAAACCTCCTTACGTAACAAACTGTTAAAGAGGGATAAGCTCCTGCTTCAGAATGCGAACGACACCCTTCTTATACGCTAAGACCATACAGCGTAAAAGGACGGTGAGGGGCGTCCCGAAAAATGCGCGTATGCGAAGAAGCCGTTTACTCAATATACAAGGGTTATTAAACAGCGCGGCCTTCGAGAACATCGTCGTAAATAAGGGTGTATCGCCTATGGCCCAGACACAAACAAAATCAATACTGTAAGAGCAGCACGAAGAACACGTTGCCGCCTGTCTGATTCCAACCTGCTGACCTCATGACAGCGCCTGGCCGGGCTGGCCTAGGCTGAGTGCTGGGCTTGGGTGCTGACAGAGAGCGGACGAGACGTTTCACTCCTTTTACGATTGGAAATGCGGGTCAAGGGATCTCCACCCGCTGGGCATCGTTGGTGGAAAGCAGGCCGACTGCTCGGCCCAATTTGCATGCCATAATCCAGCAACGAAGGACGTGGCCGAAAACATTCCCAGTTCGACGTCGTGTGAAGGAAGTAGCGGTCATGACCTTGCCCACCAATCAGTGGGACATAGCAGGTGACATTTTCCTCTATTGAAAATGCGTGTCGTGGTATATACAAGATTTGTTGCTCTTTTGATTCCTTGCTTAATTGGCGCTAGGAATAGAAGGGGTTTTGGAAGTCACTATGTCTAAACGTCTGAAAAAAAAGCATGAACATACCGTCACCATCGCACTGAAGCAGTATTTACAGTTTCGCTCCCTGTTCTGTATTCATTATGTCTCGCATGTGCTGTGTAATTATCAACAGCGGACAGACACCAATGGGTGTTGGGAGTGCATTAGACTAATACGAAAACCACTAGTTTTTTTTTCTTCACCATCACCATCATCGCCATGTCCTGATGAGGGGATGTATATAATGTCATCAAGACTGACAACACTGAATCGTATTGTCAATGATTGCTCGCTGTGCAATATGAGCTTTGTCCTGCGTAATCGTTATTAAGGCATGATGTTGCGCTTCTTTGTTCTGAAAACTCGGTAACAACTACGACCTGGGCGATCCGTTGTCCACGAGAAAAAATTCCGGGTTGAAAGGCTAGGACCTTGTTCGTAAACAATGTAGCGCTGCCAATATGAGCGTTACGAAGGGACTTCCCGTACCCCACCGTGCATTTCGATTCGACTTCCGGTCTTCGTGCGGTTGACGTTAAAAGGTCAGCTGGCGTCTATTTACCCCGAAGCCGTACGCCTCGTGTATTTGTGATTCCCGTTTTTGTGAAGCCTCCTGTGGTAGTGACATATGAATGCACTTGGGTTCAATGGTACTAAGGCATTACGGCATGCATCACGGAGAGGTCGACATCTTCAGAGACAAACGGCAGATGGCTCAGTCAATGGCTATCTTGTGGCGTTATTTCTCGCTCCAGGGAATAAGAAGGAAAAGAGAAAGGTACATGATTAGAAGGCCGCGAAGGTCGAGCGATTGGAATAACTTTTTCTTGTTGCATAACATTAGGACTTATAAACCATGCGACTGGCGCGGAATGGCTGTAGTTGCCTTTGCGCCAAAAAACCCCAATCATCATCATCATTGTTGCATAAAGTTGGTCACCGAAACGAGAAAACAAAAGTCCTTGATGTACAGCGGAACGCACAAATAGATAGACGGGAAGTTATTGCTAAGGACGAGCTTCTACGAGCTTTCACCTGAAAACTATCCTAGAAGCCAACGAAAAAAACTCAAACGTTGTTGATTTTGAGAAGAGATGACACGAAACAGTTAAACCAAGGGATCCTTCCGGTCGACGATGAAGTTGGTTTTCCATAGCATTAACTATATTTCGTGTTGGAATGTCTAGCGACTGGGGACACTGGCATATCGCCGTGGAGTGCGTTACGAAGGAGATTCGTCATGCATTCATTCATGGTAGGCAGACAAGAAATTCAGGTTCAGGTTTCAATAAAGGTGCAGGATACGCGTCTTGAAATAATATGGAAGTCTGCCAGACGTTGTCTCTGGAGTGCCGGTACCAATAACGCGTTTGTCACCGAGGACCAGGGCATCTACTTTAGCTTTGCTCGGTTTATTTCCCTTCGCAGTCTGCCTCCGCTTCCGTTATAACGATGGCCCTGCTCCTCTCATCGGATGGCGGAAAAGGCGTGATCTAAATAAAGGTCAGCACGATTATTCGTGAGCATTCCACTGAACAAAGGAAGTCGCAATAGTCTGATGATTCCTTGTGCGAATAAAAGGATGCGAGCTCAATCAAATGCCTCCTCAGAGCGTAGAGCTTGGAATGCCAATCACAGTTATTGCATTGTGATTTGGCCAAACTTCGGGAAGAGGTCTGTCATAATGCCCCACTGCCATTGTATAGATGTGCTGACCATGAGCGAAAAGCGAAAGCAAAGCGAAGAACAGATACCGGCTGTTCTATTCTGCTCTGAAGGATAGCGAACTCGGAATGCGATTCAATGACAAATGACTATTTTGTCGTCACGATTGTTCGGAGTATACGATGTCCTGTGAGCCCAGCATGAAAAGGCGCCGTAATGGCGGAATCACGTGAATGTA
This sequence comes from Ornithodoros moubata, assembly GCA_029532675.1. Taxonomy (NCBI): domain Eukaryota; kingdom Metazoa; phylum Arthropoda; class Arachnida; order Ixodida; family Argasidae; genus Ornithodoros; species Ornithodoros moubata. The sequence continues at coordinate 12,692 of JARGYV010103339.1, read as the reverse complement.
TATTCTGTTGGATGTGGTAAGATGCAATATTGTGTGGCAGATAACTGATCTGAGATGTGGCCAGAGTGCATGAATGTCGTCTTTCGACGCGCACAGGATTGCGAAAAGTTCCATCTGGAACGCAGGTGTGGCTGGGACAATGAAAGAGGTGCAGTCGGTATAAGCACTGTTCGAGAACAATTCATTACCCCTTTCTTATGAATTACCTATGTGGGACATACAAACATTAAATACAGCTACATTTTTCTCCGACACCTTCAAGTTATTCAAAAACCTGGTATTTCATGCAGCCCCTCCACTCGCCAGCAGGGGGCGTATTTCCCATGTCTCTCACGGCAAACTCCATTTCATTTTCGCAACATGCGGTCTGTAGGTTTTTATTGTTGTCCTCTTTTCTGTTTAATTGTTTTTCGAATCAAGCTGGCCTTGCATAGGAAACAGCAGCAGAGAGTACTTCACAATTTGCTCGGCCACAACACTGCACTTTTCTCCTATGTTGCAGATGGCGATCAATTGATCTGAAAACGGTTGAACTTGAGGTCAGAACTCCAAGTTTCTGACTTGGTGGTTCACGAGCTCTGGACAATAAATAGAAAGGCCGAAGAATAGATTTCTTGAAAGGGTTAAAGGGGGTAACTGGTTCAGTTTAGCTTGCCAATAAATTTATGTACCAACCCAAAACCTGCGTTGTCTCCCCCTGTCACACTGTTTGTAACACGTTCCTTATACCACGCCTTATTACTCGAGCAGGTGCACGTGTAGAAAAGGACAAAGAACGAAGAGCTCTAACGCTAACAGTTTGTACTTGTCCCGTATCATTATTGCTTCTGTCTGTACATACTGCTTCTTCCCGCTTATACCATTAGTCCTTACAGTAATAATAAAAAAATGACCTGTTCACTTCTGCTGCCAACAGCAAAACCGCTATAAATCTTCCTCCCCAAAGAAAGGGAAGTAACAAGAAAAAGAAGAAGACGTTGAAGGATATGCATGATACAAACGGCTCTGCTTTTTTCTCCTATTGAGTTTCCTTCGCTGTCTTTTGGAGACGAACGCCGTACAGTGCATACCAGAACCTTACCTTCATTACCTGTCATTGAAACGAGGGCCCTCTTCAAGGCAACGAAAACAATCAACGCAGGCAGTAGCAGATCTACAGCACCTCGTTCTGTCGCGTGAGTCACGTTGGCCGACCCCACCTCCTTCACCGTCTTCCGAAGAGGTCATGCGTCAACCCTGACTTCCGGAATTCACCATACGCTTCTCCAGTACAAGACAAAAGAGGCTGCCATCATTCTCGCTGTATAAGATAATCAGTCCGCAATATACTCAGTATACAAGGATGCTGTGCGTACTGCAATAATGCTCAGCACAGGCGTCGTGTGATGTTCCACCTCGCTTTGCAGGAGTGGTCCAATAGAAGATTTAAGCAGAAATTAGCATTAAAGAGAGAAGGAGAGACAACGTTGAACTCCGTGTTAAAAAAGCTTGACTTTTTAGGGGAAAAAAAAAAAACGGAACGACTGACAACATGGGACTCATTCCCATGGAAAAAGAGTTTTAATATGGCTCTCATTTTTATATCGAGTTCATCCAGCAGCTTGTCGGCATTTTTGTTCCCAATATGTGTCACTGCACACTGTGTATAGCGATGTCAATATCTTGTTTTTTCGAGAGAATGAAATAAATGCCTAGTTTTGCCGACCGTGAGTACTGATGAAGAGAGGTCATACAATTGTAAAAGGAAAATTTTCACGGAACAACTTCACCTGAAAGTAAGATTATTCATTATATATTACAGATGCGTTAGTCAACGGAACGTTGATACAATATGCGTCTCTGCGTACCTCCCTCTTACATTTTTTTGCTTACTGCGTCAATCCCATGGATGGCACTGTGAGCTGATTCACTGCAGGAATCAGGAATGTGGTGCACTGAAGGGTGCACCCCTTTTTAATGACTGTGTACTAAATTATCAGGTTGTCCTGAATTATAAACTGCCATGGAAGCTGTTAAGCGCACTCATTGATTTGCTTAATATAATTTTATCTAGTAGGGAGCAGTCCCAGAGGCTGGTTCTCCCACTTCGCCGTACAAATGTTGCAGTGATATGTTGATTACAATCAACATCTTTTATGTTCAACTTTGATCTTCTTCATTTGTTGCTCTGAGAAACGGTTCCTTCTTAGCTCAGTTTGCTGGGTGTCAGTCAGTACTTAGGATTTACTTGGCTGCGGTCGATGCACACTAACAAAAAGAACTCCCTAGGTGTTCGGGCCTTATAACATGCGAAAGCACATGTGCGCCGAAAAAATCTGGGCATTCGCTGGTCTTAAGCTAGAGGAGAGAAGTGACTCGAAACGTACGAACGCCCAAATCTGCGGAAACCGGACTCCGAACACAACACGGTTTCCTCTTTACTTGAAACGTCCCCAAGAGGGCGGATCCTTTTCGAATAGGCTTCTCATGCGCTTCTGCCGAATATTCACAAATTCAGAACCGAGGATTGGGAATTGAACACACAACAACTTCTTGCGACATTTTTGTGCTCTTCAAACGCTGAGCTTGAATTATTAATACTCGAAATCTGCACAGCCATATATACAGTCATATTGTCCAGTCGTCTTCCTCAGGGTGTGAGCCCTCAACGCGAAAAGTATAAGTCTGTTTGATCCGTTGTTTCTCAAGGCTCTTGAATGTCATTCTACAGTCCTTGCTGTTATTAACGCATCATTCCGCCGCTATCCTATGTACATGACTTGGTCTGTAGTGGTATCTAGCTGCTTTTCTTTCGCTATTAAGTCAGGCATTGCGTATCAATGGCGATCACATGATCTTTGTGCACTCTGTGGTCCTTGACATACCTTGTAAAGAAGACGCTCATGCTGTCTGATTAATGGTGTGGCTGAAGCCCGGTGGGCCGTTCCAGGGACTTTCTCACATAATGGTGTTACTTTTTTCCTCTTTTGCTATGGAATTCGGGGTAACCTTTTACGCCTTCTTTTGTTGAGACGCCATCGCTTGCGTAAGCCCAGCTTTCAATGGCCTTTGTTTCCAGTTGAATTTAAGAGATCAGTCCCTCCTTTTACGGACCCTTTTAATATAGGTACTTCCTTGAGACACGCATGAGAGAAAGCTCGTGCACCTGATGCCTGCTATGATTCATTGGCAAAAGAAATGAAACTTTGTCGTTGAAAAGTTTTGTACGGTTCATCTACCGGCCTGCTTTTATGTCGTCGTAAAATTTCTTAATTCTTGGCATAAGGGTACACTTTGCGGTAATAGTGCGAGAAAACCCCCCAGGAAATCCCTCAAGTAGTACAGCCGCTAACGGGATTCTAACCCACTACCTCCCACTGTATGGGGGTGGCGAAATCGTGAATTGTGCGCTCGGTTGATAAGTCTGATATACGCTCACCCTCCAGGACACACGGACAGCCGACAATAACAAGTACAAAGACACAATATCACTGCGTAACAAAACAACAAGAACAACTATGTGATATGATGAGGATGTGCTCAGCAAAACACAAAAACATGTCTACAAGTAACGTAAACTAGTGTTCGACATACACACAACATTAATTTGTACACACCACAAGAAGATGAGATCTACAAGGATGCCTCAGGAACGTCATTTTAACGACAGCATAACAGATAGAGAGTGAGATTAACTACAACAGGCGCTCATAGCTTATTCCAATCATCAGCACGCCTTGGCAAGACAAAGGAGTTGGAGGTACTTATGTGCGCAAAAGGAGATGTAGCATGCTTATGTTTCTGTACCTTTATGTGCAGAATTTATACCTGTACCTGCGTTTATACCTATTCTGTCCTTTGTGAGCAAGAAGAGGACAACATAATTTGTGCAAGGTTTATAGATGGTCTTTGTAAGGTCGTTAGCTAGTAGAATTATTGTAAACCGGGGAATTTAAGTGGCATTGTAGTTAAACATGTCGTGCATCATACGGGGTGGGGGCTATGGCGCTTAGTGAAAGCCCACATGCCCGTGTCGAGATCGACCACCTTGCATATCACCTTTCTTTGCTTCCTCTTTCTTCCCTTTTTACGGCTTATGTGACCTCGAGTGGAGTTTGTGAAGGTCACAGCCTCCAAATTATTATTTTTTTCTACCAGCCAAACCAACAAGAGTAGGCTAACGCACTCAGCACCATTTCCACAGTACAGGGAAGCTTAATAATAAGCATATGAAGTTGACTATTTGACTCTCCCACTGTTTTAAAGAGCTTTCTGCGTTTTTTAGGTGGCCCAGGCACCGAAAAGGCAGACCAACTGCCCTAATACCGGCGCCGGTGCGCGAAGAACTCTACTAGAAAAGAAAAAAAAAATCTATATATGAGTAAAACCTTCGAATGTACGAGCACATAACAAAGAATTCATACAAAAACAAGAAAAGAACAGCATGAAACTGATACCGCATGCTCATGCTTCAGTTTCTTGGGTCAGCCACGGACTGAGCCAACGGGAGGAGGCGCTGGCTGAACACAGACATGTTTCTTGTCGTCGTCTAGCAACCCACTTGGCGTCGAGTTCAAGAATGGCTGACCGGCGGTGTTCTACGGAAACTCTGAACACCGGTTGTCACAGCTCTGGATCCTCTACTAGTCCTGTTGATTTCGACTTGTACAGGAATACCATAAAATGGTATTTAGAAAAGGTTCGTGAACTGGGGTTATTAGTCTATCCTCGATACTTCCACTGTAATACAAATTTTTTAAATATCGGTGCATGTGAAACCCCATGAATGATCTTCCCATTTATTTGCACGAACGTTCGTATCTTTAACAAGATTTTTTTTTCAGCATCAATATGTGAGTGCTCTGTTCTGGGCCGACAAGGTCGCTTCGTTAACAAAAGGTATGTGAATATTACTATGGAAGTGGTCTTATGAAAAGCGCTAATATGCTCGTCTAATGTTGTCAATGATCTACTTATTTCCCAAGACAACCAGAAAGACATCTACACTGTTGCACAGTGCTTGTATTTCACCAAACAATACCACAGGGCTGCACACTGTATTGAAAGTCGGAATCTCCACAAGGTAACAGTGTTTCAAGGAGTGTTATGATTAATGCCTTCTGTGATGCAGTAGTAAATATTTGTGGGTTTAGCCGTTCATGATTTGTGCCAGCAATAAATATACTGTTTATTCACTTCCCACAGACAGATTTGACCTGCCGGTTCCTGGCAGCTTCAAGTAGGGTAAGTCATAGCCATAAGCTTCCTCACCTGCAAATACGAATTTTAAGGGACAAAGCGTGTACCGTGTTTTTGAACAAAGTTACCTGGCATTGGCGCGCACTGGAAGGCAGGGAAGATGCCAACTCAGCTTAAATAACTGTACCGAAATGGGGTAGTATGACCCTGTGCAGATGAGTTTTGTCATCCACACCGACATCACAGCACACTGACACATTGAATACTTGAATCCAAGCACCCTATTTATCTGCATTCAATCTGAAGAAAGAAAGAAAGAAAAAATTGCTGCAGTCTAAATGCAGATAAGATGCATTATTAGCATGCAAGGAAGTTGGAAATATCCCAAACTGGCTCGAACTGCGTTTCTGCAATTAGTTCTTCTCACCAAGCGGTACAGATCAAGACATTTGAAGCATCACGGGTATGAGAACCGATTATTCAGCCATTCATTTTGAGGCTGTGCAGCTGTAGTTGCACATTGTTTGCATGCATAGCTATTAGAAAGTGTGTTTCTGGTGGCTTCATGGACAACAGCAACAACGCTAAATAGACTGCTTCAAATATCGCAGAGAAGGGGCTCTAATTTGTATCAGATTTCTACGTGGGGACTGCAGCAAGACTGTGTTTGCAGTAGAGCAAGCATATGGCCCAAATTTACGACATTCAAACGCAGATTCAAATTTCAGGACATCATAAACCTGGAGGGATCTTAGCACTCGAAGTATCCAGTATTCTAGCCTTACACATGAAACAGTGGGTGTGATTTGCAGCCTTGCTCTTGTAAGCTGTGCAAACAGAACTGTAGTACATTTCAGTATAAACTTCTTCTCTTTTTTTTGCCAGATTATTATTATCTGATAAGTGATATCACTGCAGGAATTCAGTTTGACAGTTTGTTTCATGATATTCTTAGCATTAGGAACCACCACTGCTAAAAAAGGATTTTTGTGAAGTGTCTCATTGTGTCACCAGTATTCGAAACTGCCACCACAGCAGTTTCTGCATCCAGCTAGCAGTCTATGGTGATGACTTGTGCTTCTTTAGAGTCTGCTGTTGTCAAGCGGATACCCACACATCCTGGATCGCATAGGATTTTAGCAAGCTACACACGAGTCGGCCAAAAAAATGAAGCATTTAAACGTAAATTAAAATGAAACACACCTTGTTTATGAGGCCATATCACATACACATGTAGCTCCCACCAAGGAGCGGGGTACATCAGCTTGCTTTTTAACAGAAATAGCCTGTGCATGCAAGATTTCCTTGTCTTTCAACTACTGCGGTATGATTGCTTGGTGCCGTGCGTACCCTGTTTGCTCTGGAGTTCTCTTGTAGTGGTAAGAACTGATGCTAACAACATGTGTGTGTTTCCAGTTTGCAGGCAAGGAATACAAAGAGGCTCTGGAAATTTTGGAGCAACCGGCACATGAAATTAGTATCCTCGAACCAAAAGATGCTATGGAACAGCACAGGGTAGGCTAGATTGCCGTACGGTTGACCTCTCCTCGACTCTCAGGGCATCCTTGTGTGTGGCTTTCAGCTGGAGAGCTCTCTGCAACTTCTCCAGGGTAAAATATATGAGGCCATGGACAACAGAACATTAGCAGCAGAATGTTACAAGAAAGCTCTACGCTTGGACGTCTTCTGCTATGAAGCGTTTGAGGCCCTCGTCAAGCACCAAATGCTTTCTCGAGAAGCAGGTAACGTGCATCAAAGTATGTGTCAGTGTTTAGTACATATATATAGGTCTTGGGTTTGGTACACAATGCAACTTTGTGAGAGCAATGGAACAAAGGTACTTCTACATAGTGCTTAGAATGTTGACAGCTTAAGAAGCCAAACGCTTTTCTTCCGAGCACACTCTGACTTCACTGCACACACACAGCAGGAACAGTTGCTGTACAGCCTTAGAAGATGTAAAATTATAGTTATTGACGTAATGAATGTCACATACTGCGTGCCTTCTAACGTAGCTATGCAATCTTATAATCCTCTTATTAACCACTAAGATCATTGGGTACTGGTATCACTAAGATCATTGGATCATCATACCGTACTTGGTAAAAAAGCGTCATCATTCTCGATTTTTCTCTTATTACAGAGGAGGAACTCTTAAATAGTTTATCACAAGGCTCAGCATCAGAAGGGCAGCTTGTTAAGGTACTTTATGCGACAAAAGTTAAAAAGGTCAGTTGTTCCGCACAGAACTGTGTGTGCTTATGTTTAGCTTAAAGTTCCGCCTTCCCTTCTAACAAGTGCTCTCGTGCCTTGCATGCAGTATGATAAGCCAGAACCACTTGATGTCCCTCCTGAACTGCACAGTTTAAGGGAGAACTTGGATGTTGCAACAGCCATCGCAGAACGCTGTTACTACAACTGCGATTACAAGAGATGCTACGAGATTACATCATCGTAAGTTGCTCCTTTCTTGCATCGCCGTACAAGTTTCTTGCATTGTTTCACACAGGGTTTAAGGACAGCATTGACGAGTCAGTAAAGGAACACTCTTGTGCTGCCTTTACAGAAGAAATCTAGATCTTTTGAGCTTTTTTGTTGCGAGGATTTTGAGCCATCATGATTCCTAGTGTGGGAAGAAGCCACCCCAGACTGCCTCCAGCCCAAGTTTGCAGGCAGCCACTTCTTGGGGGGTCCTATGTCTGTCCGTCGCAAAAGGTAGCACAGCAAAAGTTGTTTGGCTGAATGCTTACTTTGCTGTGGTGCCTTTTGTGGCAGACGAACCTGGGACCTTCAAGAGTGGAATAGCTGCCTGCTGGCTTGGGTCAGAGGCAGTCGGGAGGCTTTTTCTACACTGTGTACAAACAAAATGTGTCCCAGTGTCTCTGCCACTGTTTGTAACAACGGTTTAAACCATATCCTGTGGAGGCCTCCGAACCTTTGGTTGCATCTCCCAGATTTCCTTTTTTTCTCACGGTGTTAAAAAAATTTGTCATCAGCGAGTCAATTGCGATCACACAGAAGTCCTGTTTTAAACATTCCTGAACTACTCTACCAATTGCAGTGTAAATAATAATTATGTATATATGCATGTATATGTCTTACTCCTAATTTCTCCTGTGCCGAGGTTAAATTTGCAGAAACAGTTAGATTCTGTGATGGCTAAAATGTAACTAACACGAGCTCTGGTATATGCCTGGCATCCTATCGGTTGCCCTTTAGCCACCTTCCCCATGCGTACACCCGCATTGTACGTTTTCTAAGTAGCTGTAATTTATTTCTAGGGTGCTCAATAAAGATCCTTTTCACACTGACTGTCTTCCTGTTCATATATCCTGCTTGATGGAGCTGGGAAAATCAAATGGTACCGTGTCGTCTGCCTTCTGTGTTCCTGTTGCAGTGCTGCATGTTACTTACAGTAGACTTTTTTTGTATTCTAGCACTGTTTTACTTGGCTCACAGACTGGTGGACTTGTATCCTGAGAGTGCAGTATGTACTTCAACCACATCCGGGTTACTTTGGGAAATTTTGTTTACCATAATTTATTGCGATGCTTTCAATTCAAGATATCATGGTTTGCCGTCGGGTGCTATTACTTCCTCAATGGCAAAGCAGATGCAGCTCGGAGATTTTTAAGGTAAGATAGCGATACATTAGGCGTACATTATTCAGCATTTCGTGCATGAAATGTCTAATCCTTTGCTTGATTGTAATCTTGATCCAGCTCTTCAATTTTGTCTTTGTCATTATTATAATTTGGATTAATGTGAATGTTTGTCTGGGGGTGCTTATCAAGTTACCATATGAATTCCTACCTAATGCTATGTGCTATGAAGCTGGACAAGAAGCGGTTAATAACGGAGGTGTTCTGTATGCAGCAAAGCAACCGTGCTGGACCAAGTGTTTGGACCTGCGTGGCTTGTGTACGGTCACTCGTTTGCCGTGGAGAATGAACACGATCAAGCGATGGCTGCATACTTCAAGGCACTGCAGTTAATGAAAGGGTAAAATTATATTTTGGCAGGGTTCCTATCGCTTTCCACTTTGATACACGTTTTCCTATTACTTGCCAAACCTCTATCTGTTGCATCCCCTTGGTTTTTCTTAGGCCTGTATCGAGTAGGACGTTTGTAAATCCAGAGTTTATGGGGTGCACTTGTGGATTGTGACATGATGAAATCTAGGAATATTTTTCTAGTATATGGTGCCAAAGCAAGTGTCAGCATGTACTTTTTCCTCATATTTTTGGCGTCAAACAACTGACCTTGTTTATAGATGCCACCTGCCCTTCCTTTACATCGGACTCGAGTATGGACTCACAAACAGCACAAAGCTTGCAGAACGTTTCTTTAACCAGGCCCTAGCAATCGCTCCTCATGACCCTTTTGTCCTTCATGAACTTGGAGTTGTGGCCTTCCAAAGTCAAGAGTGAGTTTCCACCCGATGAGCCCCTTTCACACACCCGATATTAGTGTTTTCACCACAGCCGGTGCATTCACTCAGGGACATTGAACAGAGCACTGTTTTCATGTACATACAAAATTTTGTATGTGTTACAGTTATGCAGCAGCCAAGAATTTGTTTGAGAACGCCTTAAATATACTTGGAGTAGAAGACCTCACGATTCTTCCAGAAAAATGGGAGCCACTTTTAAATAACCTGGGCCACACTTGCCGAAAACTGCGGTAAGGTTCAGGACCAACTGTGAATGCCTTTGTATGCTGTGCATATGTTATGTATATCCGTTTGAACATGCACTGCCCATAAAAATGCGAGTAATTTGATGTCACCTGGTTTGCCTATCTTTCCCGCTTCCTACAGGAAGTTTACTGAGGCACTAGAGTACCACCAACACGCGCTTGTGTTATCCCCGCAAAATCCGTCTACGCTTGCGGCTATTGGTTTCATCTACAGCCTCACATGTGACTGGGCAAAAGCAGTGGAGTACTTTCACAAAGTATGTTCTTAATGTGTTTACTTTTCTAAGTTGTTCTTTCTCTCTCTCCTTTTTTTTTAATACCTAGAGGGACAACAGACAGCATGCACTTCGGTGTTTTCTTTCTTTGTGCATCACTATGGAGAAGTTAGAAATGTAACCTATTAATTCCGATCAATGTGTTAGGACTTTAACTGGCACAACTTGTGCCCAGGTTATTAGTGGCCCATTAGAGATTTCCTGAGATGCTGAAGTTTGATAGGTTTATTCTGACATGGTCCTACATCTTGACAAGCTCATGCTACTTGTAGAGGGCGTTCACTTTGTTACACATGCGGACGACTGCAGGTTCTTTGTGTTTTCCAGGCTCTTGGGTTGCAGAGGGATGACACTTTTTCAACTACGATGCTCTCTCATATGATTGAGCGTCTGATGAATGAAATGCCACCTTGTCAAGGTATGTAAAACACCTTTAACCTAACTCAACCTAACCTAACCCAATTACGCCCAGCCCTTTTTAGCCAAAATGTTCCTCGACTTGAACTGCCATTCCATGCAGAAGCTGGTTGTACGCTGATGGAAGTGTTTTATTTCACTGTGTTATGTGTGGAATATTTGCCAAATACTATCTTCTGTGGCTTTTGGAAAGCATTTTTCCTGTTTTTATTTTTTCTAATATTTTATTACTTTTAACAGAATCAGCTGTATTCTAGAGTTGATACCACACATGTGTGAGTTAGCTGACCCCATAATCACTTGCATGTGATGCGTTCCTCTGTGGAGGAGCCTATGACATGTGATAACGAGTGATTAAATTTGAAAACACTTCCCGACCTACTGATCTTTTATTATCTCTTTATCCAACTGTAGGAGTTCCTGATGTCCTGCCAGAATACTCTTCGACCTCAGAGAGCCACGTGAACGATTTCTTGGACATGGATCTGACAAGCGCAACGTGTCCGTCTCTCGAGTTTGACATGGAAGGCAATGATTAATGTATTGACACAGTCTTTACCAGATATGGAATTGTTGTTTTTATGAGCCATCTGCAGCTAATTTTGTAAATAAGCTGTACATCTGTCCAATGAAAATGAACCATGCTGCCTGAATTTTTTCCTGGGGTTTCATCTCCAGATTCGCTGAAAGCAATACATTTAAAGGGCTGACGTAACACACAAGTGGAACAACAATGTGGCAGTATAACATTGTGGCTGACCATGTGCGACATGGCCATAAGAGTGTGCCGTCATACAATTGACAATCCACTGCTTATGCACACATTTTGAAGGCTAGAAAGTGCTGTCGCCAGTGGTATGCACATTGTTGCATTGTAAAGTTTCTGTGTTAAAAAAATAGTAATATCTTATGAGATTTATCTCACCTGCTGCTAAGAGATCATCACTTCTGTCTAAAAAGCATGTTACAGTCAGGGTGCAGTGATATATATCATAGTATTTTCACAGCCCAGCTGTAGATGTGCCATCAGCAGAATAAAGTTGTTTGGAAATTGCTATGCTGGTCAAATTTTGTATTACGCTGTGTATCAGTATTGATATACCAGTCGTTATATCAATGTATTGTGTTGCTGAAGCTTTCAAGCTCAAGTCCCATTGGAATGAAAGCAGCATTTTCTTAGCCCTATTTTATGCCTACATACGTTGTGGTTTGAATATTTGGCACTTCGCCTCCTGACTGTTATGACTAGTGCGGCGATGCTCTTATTGATGCATTAGTGGTTATCAATCCTAGGTTTCGTATCGTGGTATTCACATTTTATTGGGATCTGTTTGACAATTATATGTACAGATCAGTTGTAATGGCTCACGACCTGATCTTGGCAAAACACAGCATGCCTCTTGAACCCTGCCTTAGTTTGCAGGTGAGATCACATGTAGTCCCACTGTGGTCACAGCAACCCTAAACTGGGCAAGATATAGAAATGAATAGCGAAAAACCTCCACAGCATGTCTACATCAACTGCATATACTATATTTCTCTGTCTTCGAGTTTATTCGGTAGATCTCTTTTTTCTTACTTTACATTACAACTCACGGAACCCAACAATTTGTTGAAGGGTCCCAACAAAAATGTCGTGAAAAAGCATGCATACAGGCAACGATAGAAAATCGAAATCATTCAAAACGAGTCGAAGGGGAAAAAAGGAAGTGGAACTTCACAGAATGACATACACACTGACTGGCGACAAAAATATACAAAGTACATGCAGAATGAAGCTCTCTGCTTATGTGATTCCACTATTGCTCTATTGTGCTTTACTTGTATTTTGTTCAACACGTCAGTATGATCTCAACAAGGCTAGAGTTGAAAAGCTAATTTAGAACCAGATGCGGTGCCATAACGTGATGGTGGCAGGTGGCTGCTGCTACAATGGCATGTTAAACGGATATTTGTGAGCGTTCTGAGGGGGATATGAATTTGCTTGTACTGTATTCTAGCGGTATATATAAGTGTACGTTTTCACACGAAATGGTACCTATGAAACACACTGTTATCATGTTTAAGTGTAATGACGCAATATTGGGAGCGGCTTATCTTTGGAGATGCCAGCCGGATGAAAGC
>JARGYV010103335.1:0-11213 GCA_029532675.1 Ornithodoros moubata | reverse complement strand
TTTTTTTTTTTTTTTTTTTGCAGTACACATTTCTCCTAGCTTTAGCAGCCAATATAAAATAACGACGAGTGCCACATACAAAGCACGGAGTGTGAAAATTATATATAAAAAGGAGAATGGGTATCAACAACTGCGACTTCATGACAAAACACGTTGCCATGACAGCACTTCGACTCCATTGAGGCATCGTACTGTGTCTGAAACATCAGTCAAACATGTAGTGCAGAACAAGATCCACAAAGTTTACTGCAGCATAAGTCATCCGTTGTTTCTTATGGCGACGTTCGTTTCGATAAGTGTATGCCACAGTATTCTTTTTATGTCATCAATATACATCAAGAAGGGTCGTCTTTGCTTATATTATGCGCAGGACGTTGTCTAATATGCACTGATACTGTCTCGTCACACGTAAGCAACACGCACGCAAACTGTCGTGCCTCAACGGCAAGAATACGGGTAGCCAGAGGCATTCTCGAAGGCGCACAATTACGTGGCTGTGAGATAGTTTTTGAGTAAACAATGGGCAACCTTCTAGCTCCTAAAGTACAAGGTCTTCAGCAGAACTCTTCCGCACTTGACTTTGTGAAGTTTCCGTCTATGCCAGTACAACCTCGAGTGGGCGAAAAAGAATTCCGAGCAGCGGGATACGGCAAGCATCCATTTTATGCAGGTTTCCGAATAGTGGCCCTGTTTCATCTCATCTTCGGTGGTTGCATGCTCAAGAATCTTCGTTCCAAAGACTACAGACACGTGTCTCACGACCGAAAAGGATGGGCATTCGCCTGGGCTCTTCTCTTATGGGCACTCGAAGGAGGTGACGTCATAAAATGTTGCGTTACCTGCTTTACCGCGACCGTGGTGAAATACGCTACTGGGAGATTCTGTAGTCTGTGGGAGGCATAAGAAACGTATTGTGTTGACAGAAGTGCGCTACAGGATGTGCGACGCCAAACCATGTCAGTTGCTATTATATCTATACTGTACAACAGTTATTGTACTCGCGTTATTCTACGTCGCGGCAGATTTGCCAACCACTCTACCTGGTGGAGAAACCTTACGAGCTAACAGAAATTAACCTAGTGTAGCGAAGGTTGACGAATGGATGGATTTACAGGCGAAAAGTGGAGATGTAAGACCAGTGTAGCTTGCAGCAATTCTGTGTCATTACGTCCAACGTGCCGTTACATCCAAACCGTGGCATTACATCCAATGAACCATTACATCAATCGTACTGTTACATCCATCGATGGATGTACCAGCACGTTGAATGTAATGGCTCGTTGGACTATCACGTTACCGCTTGCGGTTGGCGTCTCCATTACGATGAATCAGTATCACCGTTACTTTAACTGTCCGCTGTCCAGATCATATATATATATATTGTAGCTACCAGCTGGATGTGACCTACGAAGTTCAATGCAATGAAATAGTAATACATCTATACCCATTCCAGGACTATCACTCAAGATTACATACACTGCCTTCCTTTACTCTGTCTATGGACCAAGAATCGCTGCTATTCACCTTACGTACTTCGTTGTGTTCCTCTCTTTCATAACTGTCGATGGAGCAATCACAAACTTTACCGTCTTCTGGTACGCCGATCAATTCACGGAACTTGTGAGGCGGTGTTCGGTGTTTGAGACCCGGCTCTCTATTCCTCCTGACGGTGAGAAAAGAATGGTCCGCTTCGCATGGTGGATTTTAGCTGGGCAGGTAAGAAAATCATTTTAAATCATAAAAGAGCGTGTGGTAAGTGTGAAACACCCCAAGTACATACCGCCAGTATGTACAATGTTGTCTATGTTGTTTGGTTCAAAACATACTTGGCGTCGCTGAGTATCTTTAACGTCTATAGACGTGTCTTTTAGTGTAATATCATTATGTTATAACGCTTTGTTCTACGGATCCATCGCGCATACAGGCGGTCTTTGCGGTGGTGAATGTTGCCTTCAACTGCATCAACGATTTCGGTATGACGATCGTCAGCAGGATACATGGACTTCCGGAGGACACCTATTATATCTCTATCGCGTACACCTTCCTATTTGTTCTGCACATGGGCAGCATCTGCCACATCGAAAGAATGTGGATTGCCTTCTTTGCCGGGGCAACTAGACTGCATCTCCAATGCATTGTTCAGAGTCTGAGGGAGTCTATTCACTCACAGACTGTTCCACTTGCCAGGTGTGTAGTGGTACCAGCAGCATGAGATTCTTCTCAAGCACAACTGTCCATGTATGTGTATGTTGCTTACAACGCTGAATATCATGTGTGACAGGCCAGAAACATGGGACACTTGTCTGTATTCGGCACTTCGTGGTTTTGCGATTCTAAATTTGTCGGTCGCAAGCTTTCAGGATATGTACCAATGTGTTTTGGTGGAGTAGTGCCAGAGCTCCTGTTATTGTGTGATGGACGACTTTCTTTGGGGGACAGCATTAGTGGAGCCTCATAGATTGTGGTCACACCGGTATAGGAACAGCTGCGTTCAGAATAGAGTACATACCTCATGTCCTTGTTGCAACAGAACCTGTGATGGACAATTGTTTGGTTTTCATCGTATCACATACGCCAACTTTTTTTTTTTTTTTTGCTTTTCCCTTTTTGACACTTTTACAGGAAGATCAAATCCATAGTTGAAGCACGAGTGCAGCTATCCGAACTCAGAGGCCACGTTGGTCTGGCGAACAAAGTTCTTGGCGTTCCCCTGCTGTACACGTATTCCTACGTTGTCGTCACAGACTGCATGGCCCTATTCTTCGTCTTCAGCCAAGACACCAACATTCGACTCAAAGTTTTCTTCGCCGGCTTCTCTGTAGTCCACACACTGAGCTTTCTGCTCCCAACCTACCTAGTGAATGGTATTGAGAATGAGGTGTGTAATATCGAGCACATACTTTTCTCTCTTGCTGGCATCTTTTCCTTGCCACCTTTTCAGATCTGGGAGCTGCGATACGTCCTCCAAAGTGTGAAGTTTGGAGACATCGAGTGCAATCAACTTGTAGAACAGGTATTTATCCCTCCTAGATAGTGAACAGTGCATGCTGGTATGATCTGATGGTGGAGGGGATGTGCGGTGTATGGTGTGGTACGCAATTTCTTTTGTTTTCAATTCTTGTCGGTCACTTGTATAGTGCCGCTTGTGTACAAAAACAACGGCTACTACGAAGCAGCTCTCTATCCTTGTAGGTGCGCCTGTTGCTGATGGACGTCCAGTTTGGTAGTATAACGTTTTCCGCGGGAACTTTCTTCAATATCAATCTTCCAAGATGCGCCAGTGTACGTACGCCACTCAGCATAGATCATAGCTTGGTAACATTCATATATAACTTTGACTCAAGGTAAACGCTTGACGTTTTTCAGATTTTGGGAGCCGTCGTCGCATACACCGTCTTTCTTGTGCAGACAGCCGAGATTTTTGTAACCACCGAACATGAGAATTGTCTTGAGTGAGAAAGAAACACGCGGGAAAATAGGAAAAGAGTCTGTGAGTCATGAACTGAACTACAGACCTGCCTTGCTCTGTTATTCTCTCTTATGGTTTGCGAGTTTTCTCATTTTCTACTACTCTTACGCTTTATGCACATCTTCCCTGACAAGAAACTACGACAATTTCATTCTATAAAGCCTATGCACCTATACTAATGTTTACCACCGGTCGATCAGTGTCTAGGTACCTTCCAAAGCTTCGTGTTCACATGCGACGAAAGTGTCTTCTGTGATCATACAGGAGTCTCCCGTTAGCCTCGGAACCCAGTAGGATTCCATGGCCATTCTCGGGAAAAATCAATAGCCGGATATCCTATTGCCCGCAGAATGTTGTGTTTGGAATTAAGCAACATGGTTGTCGACTCGGATTCTTTCTCTGTAGTACCACTACGACATAAGCAAACACAGCAGCAGCCATCTGAAAGAAATCAAGCAAAGGGTTTATAAAGTGACAGCGTTCTCGCGATTTCTCACCTTCGGTAAAAGCGTGGGCTGCACATTGAAGAGTCCGCAAGCGTTGAACCGAAACTCGTTCACATCGAAAGCGTAAAGGAAAGTCTGGAACTATGAGAGCACACGCTAAGGCATTGGCAACGAAGAGCCTTCCATTTTCTCTTACCCCATTTTGGGCTTCTTTCGGCACATGTTCGTGGGTATACGTGCGCACAACTGTTTCAGCACGCTGCGCCTGAAAATTAAAACACAAGAATGTTCATCGACAAAGTGTCATATAGTATAGAGCAGCCCAGTTCAGGAATGTTCCCACACGTGCCATGATATGCCTGTATATTGAGAATAGAGGATGGACTTGCCTCTTTCACGAGCTTTTCTGCAGACAGGGTTACTGCGGCGACCTTTATTGTCACCAGGGTAACATAGACAGTGTTGAGAACGTTTAGGCTGAAAGATAGTTCACCTGTCACTGCGTAGTACACACCAACAAACATTCGAATCAGCGAACAGCCAAACGACATAACGAGGCCAGCTTGTAGGGTTTCATTCACACTGGTAAGCATCCGTCTCAGGATGGTCATCTCCGAGCGAAAGGCTCGCAGCCGTCTGGTTGCGGACAAAATCTTCAGCGACTTAAGGTGCCGAGTAGATGCATCTACAGTAGATATGAAATGAAAACATTGTTACAGCTTTAGAAAGGGGATCACACTACAAATCGTGGCTTGTTGTACATGTAAAAAGGGGTCACTTGGTTGCTATTTCTTCAACAGTGTCAACGAGTACCTGTGGGGTGTATTGGAACGCCTTTCTTGCAAAGATGTGCCAAGCGTAGGTTAAACAAGCATTATAAAACTTATTAAGTTCCACGCAACAAGTTTTTCTCATAGCTTATAAACGAAGATGTGATTAACATACAGACGTGTGAACAAGGCTTATTACTTGTACAGATAGTCTCTCTGTTTCTGACTGGCAATTATTGCAATAAGTTGACGACATGACTTCCGAGGCATCGTCTGTGAAGGACGGGAATATCTCCATTCGAAAATCAATAAAGTACGTATGTAGCATGCAATTATATCTTGCTCACGAATTCAGAAGTACTTACCGAGTCGCACGCTATTGGCAGAGCTCGCCCTTGCACAAAACCTGGACACAACGCCGCGCATGTAGGCGGCCAAGACATGCGACCAACACACCAAGCTGGCGTCGTGCATCAGACCCCACAGTGTCACGAACAACAAAACAATCATAGTGCCAAAGTTGAACACCATTGTATCAAGATCTATGGCGAAAATAAACCGTGCTATCCTCGGCGCGTTCTGAATGATGACCTCGGCGAAGCTGTAGAACAACACGGCTGTTAAAACCCATTTCGAGCTTCGTCTGGACTTTGCGGATGACGGATGTTGCGACTCGTAGGAAGCGCATTGTTGAATGAGCTCCACCACTCTCTTACCATAAATGGACATAATGACCACGGTAGAAAGTGCTTGGCACACATAACACACGTTTACCAATGCAAATATTTGGTGTGTGAGTTTTGAAGATAACCAGTAGCTCTTGACCATCTTAGGCACGCCCGCGATGACGATTCCAACGGCGAAAATGGTATACAGTGCGTAGAAGGTTATTGTCCTCGGCGCAAGATGAGCTGTGCCTTCTCTCTGAAGACCTGTTATGAAACAGCAGCCATAGTAACGGTAAACCAGTAGTAGACGTTTGATTAAAATATACGACGGCGGATCACGCTGGATGGATGATCTCATAACGAACGACTTCGCACAGTGATATCTCTGCGATTCTGTGGAGGATCCCTATGGGATTTCACTGCAACGAACTACCTTACACGTTCAAATATTCCACCGTGGTATTCATTGATAGTAACAAGACTTGTCTGCATAACCCTGTCGCGTATTATTTGTTCGTCCAAATGCACACCGTCTGAGGCCGCGCTTTACGTCAAATTTGGCTTAAATACGTGCACGGCCTCGTTTTTATTTGACATATGCGCAAGGTCTTATTGTTCCCAGGTCTTATTGTTCCCAGTAGTTCAATATCGACTACATGATAGCGACACAATGTTACTTGCCTTCTTAGGCAAATATTGCAATGTACATTCTGATCTCGACACATGTCACACGCCTTTTTATCGTTGAGGTACATCCTTTGTCAAGCGTATGCTTGCAAAAAGTCAGCAATATAAATATTGCTGACTTATGCGCGTGGACATCTCTATGACGCCCCGGAAATGGGACATACGCTTGTTGGCTCGAACACGTCCAGTCTCATTTCCTCGTCTTTATTTACTTCTTATTGTTGGGTAAATTGACTCACATCAAACGATCCCGACAATATTTCCAGCCCAATCAACTTTGGCCTGCATGCCGTGCGTACTATCACTGTGTCAACCACAGTGTGGAGTTAAAAGGCCGATATTCGACTACGGACCTGGACACACTGTATTCCTCTTGATGATGTAGGCTTTGTGATATATAGTCGATCCCTGTGAAGTAAGCCTAGGACTTATTCCTTCTTGGCGCGTCACGCCGCAAAATTTCAGAACTCGAACGCAAACAACACAACCAGCAAAATGAAGGTCCTCGCCCTCAGCAACCGAATAGTGTATAGGACATTTCGCGAAAGGAATTACCAATGGTTTAGTCACTGAGACCTGAGATAGGTCGACGTACCTTATCCAACCGAACTTAATTCAGTCAGGACAGCAGAACACACGGGAACAACAAAGCGAAAGGCGATATGGTATAACATAAATGTAGTGGCATGCAAACCATGCATGAGTAAAAGATTAGTTTTGATATCAGCCATCTTTTGCGGGCACTAGATTATGCGTATAATGGTGTTCCGGTATAGGTAACCTCGACCATAAACGATCAACTGTCATTGCCTGAGTTTCGCCATCCCACAAGGCTTCGACTTTGCCATATGTGGACACTGGCTAGCCCAAGGGACGAAGCCGACGACGCGCACGTGCTTCTTTCATGCATCCGCGGACATGAGCTTGGTGGCCCGTCGGGGCATGATACAAGGAAGGCCTGGATCGCGCGAGATTCTGCGGATCTGCACTAGGACCTTCCATCACTGCTGCCATGTCACAGCCTTCTAGCGTTGCACCTAGAGAGTTCGAAGACGCGTTCCCAGTTCACAAAGCTATTTTCGAAGATGACTACGGTCATTTCTCTTCTTTGCTGCCGAACCAGGACATCACCAGGAAGGACACTCACGGTGAGAGAAAATACCCCGGAAGGGGACAACATTCTGCGAATGCAGGCTACGGTCGTTGAAGCCAGGAGCCCGCGATCTACGCTAACCCCGCCCCTTACCCCACCATTGCTTCGTCAGTCTGAGAATAACGGTTGTTGAGAATCTGGAATCCGTTCTATTTTTTCAACAGGTAACACTCCGCTCCATCTCGCTCTGATGCTTGGAAGGCACCGTACGTAAAACGTTTAACGTTTGTGCACGAAAGACTTGGACAAACTTGCTCTATGCAGGTTTTGTAGAAGAGCTGCTGAAGCAGAATGCACCAGTGCGCCAACGAAACTTGAACGGATGGAGCTGCTTGGACGAAGCTATCAGCTTCGGCGATCGTCCAACCGGTAATGGCAAACATCGACGGGTAGCTTTCCCTACACTATGCTTTCCTCAGATGCCCACATTTCTGATGTGTACACGTTATCTTGTATGCATAGTCATCTTACTGAATCTTTTGGTGTAGCTATGCCGTAACGCATGAACGTTTCTGACACGATGCGGCAGCCGACGCTGGCGTCATTTACGCCTGTTAACGTCGTGCTTATAGGCAATGTGCTTTTAAACCGCAACTAGAATCGCCTCAATCGTTGGCTGTCACTAAATGCACTAATGGCTGTCGCGCTGAAGGCGACATCGGAGAGGGAAACGCTGGTTTGACAGTTCTTATGTCGCACACGTTCTGTATGCACCTTCCCGTTTGGCTAGATTTCACTATCAGCTAGAGTTTTACGATATTACGTTGGGACCATAACAACACCTAGCAATGAACAGCGTAAAGGGCTGTGAGGTCTCCGACGCGTTGAAGGCACGTGAAGAGGAAGTGCAGTTGGACCTGGCTGTGAGGCCTTTCATGAGTTGAAAGCTCGTCAGGTTGAAGTGCTGTGAGGCCTTGAGGGATCATGAGGCCGATCATGAGTTGAAAGCACGTGAGGGTGAAGGGCTGTGGAGCCTTTAGGGGTCGTGAGGCCCCTCATTAGTGGAAGGCACGTGAAGGTGAGGGCACTGGGGTCTTGGAGGGTCGTGAGGCCCCTCATGAGTTTAAGGCACGTGAGGGTGAAGGTGTGTGAGGGCAGTTGCCCAACGCAGGCTGTGAGGGTGAAGGGAAATGAAGGGCCGAGGGTGAGTGTCAACCACCTTGTGTTCTACGGCATCTTATAGCTTGTCTTTAAACCAACTGATACAGCACCATTATTCTCTCTCCAGTTCGAACTGTACTTGAGAAATATCGGGAACAATCACAGCAAGAATGGCTATCGAAAATTGTTCGAGTGCGGGAAATCTCCGAAACAATTGGTAATTTCTATGCGGAACTGCACTGGAAACTCCATTCTTCCGGTAACTATACAGTGTTCTACTATCTGTGTTCAGGGAATGTAAGGTACTTGCAACAAGGACGTTTGGCAGAAGCGCTATGAAGCTCTTGCAAGGGCCCACTTTCCAAAGACTTTGTCTATCTCTGACCATGTTACTTGCAAAACCTGTAGCGCCATCTGCATTGGAAATGCATTCTTCTGTGCATCGCGCAAAGCAGTATCGTCTGCGGGTTATTTATAGCGTGGTTACACTCTTAATCCATAGTCGGGATGGTGTATGTTGAAACTGAAAGATGGTACAACTTCTTCCTCTACAACTTACGTAGAAGCTTGTGACCAAACGTCGCCCTGGTTAATGGCCAGTGAGAAGAAGGCAGAAGAAGCCTGTCATGGCAGTAGAGTTTTCTTTTTCTTCTTTCAGTTCGGGAAGTTTCTAACCTGCTTCCCTCGGATGTCGTAAAATTTCATAGGAAGGGACTAAATCTGAGGTACGTTGACTCACTTCGTCGCTGCATAGCAGGCAGTGGATTTATATCTTTCTTACTTCATCGTCAAGTAAGCAGACTCAGACATATTAAAACTAGCCTGTGCGAGTAGTTAAATTTTCGAGCCCGAGCCGAGTCCGAGAAGTAAATTTGTTCTCAAGCGGAGTTCAAGTCGAGTTCGAGTATACCGCATGCTATCAAATAATACCAGGTATGGTAACGCAAGTAATACACGCAAGAAAAAGAAACTTTATTGCGCCATGAACAGGAAGAGTGCAATATTGTGCCTCATTGATGCTACTCCGAAGCGAAGCTCATTTAGTGGTTCAACTTTAGTGGTCTCTCCTAGGTCACTATACCAGCAGCAAGATACACAACCACACGACGCCTTCGTATAGCACAACCAGGTCGAAGTCCAAACCAGAGAAACCGGGTGTGTGCGAGCCTTTCCTTTCGACGAGTTCCTAGTGGCCAGAGCTCAGATTTTACGGGTCGAGTTCAAGCCCAGAATCCGATATAGGCTCGAACTCGAACTCAAAATTACGAGTACTCGCACAGGCCTAGTTAAAACTGATTACTCGACCACCAAGGAATACTCTTCTAAATTATACTGTTTCAGGCTGGATGCAACGCTAGCAGGCATGAGTGATATTCGTTGGATACGCGGAAAGACGTCACTGATAGTTTCTGGCGATGCAGATGAGAGCAGGATAATACTGATGGACAATGAACGCAAAGTCTATGAACGGGTTAAAACATCAGTGAGTCCGTATATCATATATTTTGTCCGGTGTGCTGCCTTCAGTGTGTAGTACATTCTCTCACCGCAGGAATACACTACAAGCCTTGACGATGAGGTCGACAAACTTATGAGCAAGGGTATCGAAACCCGTCAGATCGAGACAGACTCCGTCGTGTTTGAACCCATTCAGGTCGGTTCGGTAACAATGCAGGTAAATGGCAGACTTCGCGATTACGTAAATATTACGATCGATTAACCAAGAAGACCGTTTCAGGAAAATATAGGGACATTTCGAGCAGACTTGTACGTTGTCAAAGGCTTTTCTGACGTGTTGAAAGTTCGGTACGTTTGTAATGTTTCTTCCGAATGCATATTGGGTGCGAAGACTACAAACAAAGCCTTCCCCCTTAATGCTTTTCTTGAACATGCTCTGTTCTCTCTAAACGTATTGCGATTGAGAAAGCCTTTTATTTAATCAGACAGGAGCATCTTTCGGAGGAGGATAAGAGGAAGAGCGACCATTCCCTCAACACAAGATCAACCTTCTGTATGGTGTCTGAATCAGAGGAGAAGGTAACATATATTTGCTCTGGTATGGGAAAACCTGGTACACGAGATGAATTTGGTGCTAGTAACGTGTGACGTAATCAAGTATATTCATGAATACCTGTTCATCACGTCACGAAGCATTACTTCATCTTGTCTTCCTCCCGACAGCCACCAAGGCAAGAATCTTTACCACCTCCTCCCGCATCTGAAGTGACTTACCGTGAGTACACAGAAGCACCGCCAGGATCGCCACCGGTTGTCGGTCGCCCACATGCTTTGCGATGCTTCTCTGAAGCGTACCAACCCTTAACAATTGCTGTTGTAAGTTGAACCTTTCTACTTTTACACTGCGCGCTTTATTTAGTGTGACCTCCACATCTGTAAACGCATTAGGACACAATATAACTGAATACTTAGATGAGCACCCTAAATTTTAGCGAGTACCTCTTTTCGATAGCCATGGCTTTCTTCGTCTTGTTTATGTGCAGTGCACTGTGAGTCTTTAGGTTGCTTGGATATACAATTATTATTGCAGACTGACCAGTTTCCTGTGGAAGCCAAAAAGTGAGTCCATATATTGATGCCAGATTCTGTAGAGCCATTCTCATATCCTACGCTTTGTCTAAGGCTACTCGATCTTCTCGAAGAGGTCATGAATCCTGCACTACTACATAAAATTCGAGCTTCCGTAAACGAAAAGATTCCAGGAAAAGTTCCCGTTAAATTCGGTGAGTCATTCCCCATTTCTTGCTGGTCACTTTCACTGCTGAAGGCTATTTGTAGCATCCTCGTGAGAAATAGAGAGAATGCCCGAAAATTTAGTGGACGTACGTACAAGAATAATCGAATTTTCCCCCCATTTTGAATCAGTATTGTTTATTTCCTTGTATGTTTGTTTGGTTCTGT
>JARGYV010103325.1:0-17021 GCA_029532675.1 Ornithodoros moubata | reverse complement strand
AATGAATGCAACCACCACAGCCCCTGTACCTGGATTTCACTGTTGTTCTCCGATGGTCCTTTCCAGAGTATCAACAACGGACCTGTGGCCCAACATCTGGGCGCCGCCTAATGATGAGCCGAGTAGTGGGCTTGAGCCTCCCCAGGGAGGCTCGCCACTCTCGAATACCTGATATGGCGAAACAGCTGTCCAGTGCTGGTATGGTAGCGTTCAACTTATATACCTATATATATACCTATATATACCTATATATATATGCAAGAAATGTGGAGGGGAAGGTCGGACGGACGCGTAAATATATAAGCAAATAGAATTTACTATACTCCCGCACTACTGCTGTCCGCGCTTCACTTTTCTATTTGCTTATATATTTACGCGTCTGTCCGACCTTCTCGGCAATTCTCTTGGCAACCTCTTGGCAATCTTAGCAAAACTGCAGCAGTTCGTAATGATTCGTGTTTACGATACAGATGCGTACATTTCCCGCACATAGGAACGGCGTTACTGTGTTTGTTGATGAGCCACTTCAGTATTGTAATGGAAGATCTTCCTTGTTTCAGCTGTAGGACCACAAACGCGCTTTCTTATCATTCTTGGTTTGGCCTGGTAGTAAGGAACTGGCAACTCCAGCACTCTTGGGTGCGGCACAATACACATCGTCGTGAAAATGAGGAAATGAAATAAAATTTCTCCTTTTTCGACTGTGTAGGCAGCTAAATGAGAAGAGTACTGCTCTAACCAACGGTTTCATCAAAACAACGTCCATCTTTCATGAGACGTAATAGTTGCGCAATTGCTAAAAGAAAAAAGTGAAGAAAACACTGTTGCCGGTCGCATCGACGGCCGCTGGTCAATCCACGAAGGGTCCGCAGACTGTTGCCCAAAACACAAATTCCCTGCTGTATTCGTGGCTGGCCCACTCAACCACGGCAGCATACTTGCGAGTGCTGTAGTCAGGTGTCAAGTGCACGGTGCACTTTCATCGCACCTGTGCAACACTCTTCGTCTGCATCATACTGAAAGCACGCACCTGAGGGACCCATGAGAACATTCTTGAGCCAATAGTGGACAACACCACAGGAGGCAACCCCGGCTAAAGTGGCTCATACTCCAGCAGGGGGCTTCTTAGATTCTTCTTCTTTTTTTTCTTTTTCACCCACTGCAACGTAAATACCCAGAAGAGAACATCTTCGTTTATTCTCGAAAAACCCGTCCATAATTCTTTTCAAATCTGGCGCGTAACAGATTTGTGATTTATGTGGCATCCGTGCAAAATGCAAACACTCCAATGAATTCCGGGCTGGTTGGTCTCTGGAATAAACGCGAAGAACGCTTCGATGAAAAGTGAATAACGCTTATGGAGGCTTTTGCGGGGGATATATTTTCAGCAAGTGACGCTCAGGCACGAGCTCATGTTTCTATGATCCGCTTAGGACTGTTATTCATGCTCCGGTCGACCACAAAGAGCGTGCCTCAGGAACTGAGCAATCGGGATGTCAGCTCTGAGAAATATTAATAGGTCTGTGCGTGCGCCGAGTGCAAGTTTCTTTCATTTAGACCTGGATTTCGGTGGAGGCCCTGCCAGTAGCCGCGTAAAGTTCGAGGCCACGAGTTGCCTCAGTCTTGCCTTCTTGCTTTCTTTTCCTTTTTTTTTTTCTTGATATGCGTTTCCTTTTTTTCTTTTTTTTGTGTCCCCCACAATGTTTGTGCGTTGTGCTTGACCTTATATGTGAGTCATGGCAAAGGCCCGCAGCAGATGCTAAGCAAGAGTGTAATTCTTAATGCTCCTTGCAAAAGAGGCAGAGGCATACGGCGATGGACATATCGGTGTCGGACATTACGGTGGATGTTCGTGCCTTTTCTCTTCTGCAAGCCGTTAAAATGCTCAAAGGACGGACTAGCATCTGGACATTTCATTATTGTTTTTATCAATTGCTCATCCCGATGATATAGTCCGACGTAATGAAAATATTGGCATCAAAATGTGGGACAACACTTTACTAAGAAGACAGGTTCATATGGCATGAAGATATTCAACAATATATGGCCAAGGCTGGTCACAACTTTGAACGAATACAAACATATAAAATTCAAAGAACCAGTCTATAATGACACATAAGAACTTCATAAAAAATTCCTTTCCTAACTTTGGTTGGGGTTCAAAAATGAAATATTTCAAATTCGAAAAGAAAAAGTTTTGGAAAGATCACCATGTCATGGTTTTGGAAAGATCACATCATGTCATGTGTAACGCTGCATCATCGAACTGACCCGGGGAAATACATGAACATGATAATGTGAAAATATGAAGCTCTGGAATTTCAGGAGAGGGTTCACGACATTGTTATGACAGCAGGAAGATTGGAAAAGAGGAACTGGGGATGCAATACGTACAAGATAATGTACTTGCATCAATAAATTTTAATCTTGCACTGGGACGCGCTTCAGTGTCATTGAACCTGCAGCAATGATGCTGACAGCAGTGACTCTCGTACCGCAGTACAGCGACTGAAGAATATAATGCCCCTAGGCTTACTGTAGAAATATGCCTAATACGAAGCGTGAGCAAGAAAAACCTGTCATCTTTACTGAGAAGTTTGTATTAAAAATACGTTCTTAGTATCAAATCTTAGAATGCAGTCCCTCGTTGTAAATCAAACGCCATAAGAAAGCTGTCAAGTTACAAAGTTAGAGTAAATCCCTGTATACATATATGATGAATATTTTTTTACACTTCTTTCTAGTGTTATAAATGAAATTATATCTAATGTACGAAGGTTTGGTTACTGTGTAACTAGGAGTCTGCTAAACTCACTTTCCCTTGGCCCAAGCCAATTTTTTTTTTTTTTTTCACTTCATTCTGTCGCGTTCTCTTTCATGCACCTCACTATGAGCGACTGGACCACTTCATGAGGTCAACAGGTCAACAGAGAATAGCTGTACTCTGTGTCAGGCTCCCCTCCTTCATTTCCTTCCTTTTTTTGCTCTCTCTCTCTCTCTGACAATTTTTGTTAATGTCTCAGCCCTTGCAGACGTGATAAGTCCACGAAGTTTTGTTGCCTAAGAGGCTATATGTGTGTGTGTCCACATGCGTGATGTTGGGTGCGGGCAGATTAAAGCGCTGCGATTAAGCTATCCGGCGTGCACTCAGAGAGAAAGATAAGGGTCAGTAAGTAAATGGTAAGACACGCTGCGCTGTGGCTATCTTCCTTTGTACGTCCGTCTGTTTGCTTTTTTCCCTTGCTAAATCGCGAGGTAAAGAAGGAAAGATCATCAAATAGGGTCCCATGTAGGTGACAACACATTGTGATTTAGACGCCTAAAATGGGCTGAAAACAAACGATTCATCCTGCAGTCGATCGCCTTTTGTTATTAATATTTATATCACACAATTTATAAAAACCAACACGCCACCACACTATGAGTAGGTTCTTAAATCTGTAGGCAGACCCGGGTCCTGTTTGTCGTCCAGAGGAGGGAAAGGTGAGAATTCCAAGATAATGAAGGCTATAGTGCTGGAAGACATTCTCAGTTTGTTTGACGCCCTTTCGTGGCGAATGTAGTCTGCCATTCCTTCAAACGTGTGACGAGAGCGACATTATATATCTAGCATCGAACAGCTCATCCTAAACTCTGACGAGCACATATTGGAAATCAGAGAAATTATACGATTCCTTCCTAACACTGGTATACGCATCAGATTCTGCAAGACCTCGCCTGAGAGCAATCAATTGAAGGGCGACAGTGCAGATGGAAGCCCTTGTGTATTTAAAGGTCACGGAAATGAGTAGTGTAGTACGACCGATGATTCCTAAGTGGTACACCAAGCAACAGGTAGCAGGCCGATGGCACTCAGTAGCCTCAATATTTTCCCCCACATATAGCTCAATATTTAGCACGTTTATTCTCGGAAGACAATGATAACAGCTGGCAATGATTATTAGTCATTGTTAGTCTTCGCTACCAACAGTGGAAGAATCTGTGCACCGCCTGTGAAATAAAAAAAAAGTAGTGAAAAGAACTATAAAAAAAAAAAACAGCGAGGCATAACGCAGAACAGTGTTGCGCGAGACGGGATATGTGCAGCAAATGTTTCTTGAAAAATGAAAAAAGAAAAAAAAAAGTTAAACGAAACGACAGTATGCAACATGAAACACGCTTTATTTTATGCAAGTTTCATTGATGTTTTCATGCACGAAGGCCACCGACCGTATGGGTAATTGATTATCATACATATTCCTAGCAGCGCACGCACACACACACAAAGAAAAAAGAAAGGAAGAATAATACGCTCATTGCAGAGACAGAATATCTACCGTTTCTTTACCGGAGCAAGTGCTGAGTCATTCCCATAAATTATGCGACTATGTACATGAGTAACTTTCCGAAGGCTACACACGACAGTGCAATTTCAT
The DNA here is from genome assembly GCA_029532675.1 of Ornithodoros moubata. Taxonomy (NCBI): domain Eukaryota; kingdom Metazoa; phylum Arthropoda; class Arachnida; order Ixodida; family Argasidae; genus Ornithodoros; species Ornithodoros moubata. The sequence goes on along the minus strand of JARGYV010103325.1, from coordinate 12,606 downwards.
CTCGCTACTACACTCACGAGTGAAACTTGATAAACGACAACAATTTCTCAGTAATCACGCACCAAAGGAATTGAAGCAGTGAAAGCGATTGCTGATTACTTTCAGCCAAACAAAAGCGGAGCCCGCACAAAAAAAGAGCCGATGCGGCTCAACGTAAACCTGTCTGACAAGCGACATTCAAAGCACGTAGGGACCCGAACAAGTTGAGACGAATATATACAGGGAGATTTCAAGAGTGCGATAAAAGGCGCAGATATTTCACGATCTTAACGCCGAGCGGAAAAACAGTAGCCAAGGCTCCACCTCTCTTTCCTTCTCCCCCTCCCTCTTGTCCGTGTGTTTGTGCTTGAATGCACGGGAGCAAGAAAATGATAGATGGTGAGACGTGGCATACACAGGCACGAAATTGGCGGAGAGGAGAGCAAAGTACCTTGGACGAGAAAATCGTGTTTCGGAGGCGATGGTATGTGACTGGCAGCAGGGTGGAAGTACTTTATTTCTGTTACTTTTTTCTTTTCCTTGCTTTCTTCCAATGTGTGCATTATTCGCTTGCTGTGCTGGTTGCACATAGTATTCAGACATTTACTGCAGATAAAAAACACAGTATACTTGAACCAGTCACGATGACCATGGTGCCACCTGGAGCTATCCTCAATGCCAGCTGCTCACGGTTGGATGCGACACTTCATTACCATTATTTTACTTTATTTTTGTAGCAGTTGATTTCTATATGCATCTTACTGGTATTGAACGGGCACAACGACTACCACTACTACGTAGAGGATGATAATGAGGTGGCTTTACTTTTTAACACCAAACTAGTGAGGTGGAATATTTCACCGCAGATAATGCGTGCCCATTGCCTGTGAACTGAGATATGAGAGGAAGATGAAAGGTGTCTAGTTTCAAATATCAAGCACACACGTGGAAAAATGCCACCCATCATCATACGTACACCTGCTCAGAGGTGAATCCAATTGTACACGACTAATGGCAGTTGTGTGGTCTTGTGGCTTTTCATTTGGTCATTTGGTATAGGGCCACCTGACGTTCTTTCAGGTGTTTACCAGGTTATTTTCAGGAAATCCTTGGCTAAGTCTGATATACACATGCGGCTCAGTCATGGAGTACGATTTAGCTTTTGTTTCGCGTGTGACTGCGTGACGGAGCTTATATGGGAAAGTTCCGAAGCAGGAGTATGAACTACGTGCGGCTTTTTGAAAAATATTGTATTGGTACTGGTTACATAATTCTAGAACGTAAAACTTTTGTACAGGACGAAGGCTCAACTGTCATTTTATCTATACCGTCATCAATTATAACTGTTGTTCTGCAAGGTTCAACGATCCTTCCACACGTCCATCTATGGCAAGGCTACTGTCAGATAAGCGGCTCTATCGATACCCACCACAGCTTGTTTGAAAGTCGGAATGGCCATGTTCAAAGCTTTGGTATGGTGAAGCCCGCAAGTGTAATTCCACTGTATATAAAAGTGTGTGTGCATGTTGCTTCTGTTTTTCTGTATGGGGAGGGGAGGGGAGGAGACTAGCGTATAAATGAATGATAGCACAAATAACCTTTGCAAACCGGTGGATCTTATGTGCGTAGTAGCCCACATCATAAACATGAAGAGCCGATAGTCTTCATTATTGACAACAAAGAGCAGTTATTTATGAATATTGTTTCACAAATTACAGATGAGTTAGAATGATGTGAAAACATTACTGCGATACTACGTTATGCTGTCAGAGGGATAACTGTACTAATGTAGTTGTGACGTCTCTGCTCTTCTCAGGTAGAGCGAGGCGGGCGAGGAGGAGCAGCGAGGCGCATTACGTCGTACTCTATTTAAAAATAAACTACCAGGCTAATCATCGCAAACTTCGCAGGGATGTTTTATATTTTTCGCCCGTCAATATTCAAGAAAAAAAAATGTTCAAGAAAAATTTGCTGTCTCGGGACCTTTAAGGGTCAGACTTTGCAGCAGTCTGATGTGACAGTCCTGAAGGCCACCGAACCATCGTCGGTTCAGGTTGGCTAGAAGAAAGAGATGACAGGCGAATCTTACTAAAAAATACGAGCACTGCATGGAACCGTCACATCCCGCCCTGCTCACACAACAACTCGGAGTTCATACGGAGGAAGTTGTGAAGCGCTAGAGATGATTCGTAATGAGCGAGAAAATAACATGCTGTGCAAGCCTACGGTGAGAAAATTCAGGTTCAGTCAGACCATAATTTTCGCCGTTGCGGAGATCCGTACACATTTAAAGTACGTATAATTGTGTGCTTCTAGTTCACTCTGACTTTAGACGTATCTAATGGCGCCTGAATAATAAGTATGTTATCTTCAGTCACGTTTGTAATAACATGGAACAGACAATGCCGGGAACCGAGAGATATATACTGTAAAGAGAAAAGGTGCGCAAAAAAAAAAAAGAAAAGACAAGTGTTCGTAACGTTAGAGACAAACTATAGAATACTAAATACAACAAACTAAATCGAGCATGAATCCCGACAATTCAGTCCTTTCACAAGTACCCAAAACAATGAATCCCAAATATTCATGTCAAAGAGAAAGAGCGTCTAAAGCGCGTTAGTTTCTCAACTCAAGAAGTATGTAATATTGAAAGCAGTAATTAGTCAAAGAAACAAACAAAAAAATCGATGCGATAGTTTATTATCATCGCTATCTTTAAAAGGAACTCATTGAAGCTTCTGACACTAGAACAGATGTTTAGAATTCGCCTTTAAAAGTCAGGATGCTCATCGTAACCAATTATTTATCCAATTAGCGCATAAAAATGCTTGCATACCACATGGCCGTCATTTCTCTCCAGTCAGCGAAACTATCAGGAGAGATCTCACTGAAGTTTAAGTAGGATAATTCGAACTTCTAACGCGGGAAGGCTTTTTCGTTCACTTGACATGCTTAAGACAACGTTTCTAATTATTATCAGTAAAATTCGACTACTATGAAGAAAAGTCTGTCGTAAATCGAAAGTGAGAGAGAGAGAGAGAAAAAAAAAGAAAAAAAAGAAAAATCTAAATCTTTGAACTTCTTTGACAGAGAATAGTGTGAATAAATTGAATATCCACTGCACTGTGCTATGGCAACCAAAAGTCCGTGCAACCTTTGCCTTTTGCCTTTCGTTGAGGATCGTGCAAAAAATTAAATAATTTATGTTTTTATACTTCACAACGGCAGGTGAGGAAACCCTAGGTACGTTATTTTGCTATTGCGATAACAATTCCAGTGAGTACAACTTCCATACATTTCACATGAAAATACTCAGTCCATAATATGAATAGCATGGAATGCACCATGAACACACAAGAGGGCAGGCATTCATACGTAACTGCTGAGCCGTAGTGTTCAAAGCATCTGTGGTGAAACTCCCCACGTAGGTATAACATGTAAAAAGAACAGAATTTCTTAGTTGTCAACATTAAAAAGAAAAAAAGAGAAGCAGATCCGATTGAAGCTATGCTTCGCATACTCCTGTTTCTAACGTGCAAAACATATATGTACAAAAGTAAAGTAATATATATACCGGCTATTTCTTTCGGAATTTCATTCGAGGGTTCATTTACTCGTACTAAAACCAGAAGCTGCAGAATGGTTTTCGCTATTTTTTGTCTTTTCGTTTCTTTGATATTGTTGACATTTTTTATAGGAATATCTCCTAATTCGAAGGCTCATTGTTTCGTCAAAGTCAAAATGCAGGGATATATAATTTATAGTTAATGCGTTTCATCTGAGTATGACCCTTAACAGGGCGTAATATACGGCAGTGGTCTTCGTTGATTGTATAGTTTATTGCAATACTGCATGGGTTTCTCAAACTTCTAAGAACATGTCATGGCTGCTTGAAGGATCCTAAATACGTAATGGCTTGCATAAAAGCTCCTTATATCTATCTCACAGCAGCCTGAAATGCCCTGACATACCTTCTACAGGCATCTGAAAGGTCTCCTGACATCTCTTACGAGCGCCTATGAGGTCCCTTTAGACCTCTTATGAAATGCCTGAAAAGCCCTCTCAGACGCCTCACGGAAGCATGGAAGAGTGAAAGGCCCTCTCAGACCTCCCAAAAAATCTCGAAATGCCTTTCAAACACATTTTTCTCGGGAAGAACGCTAGTATTTCACCAGGCGTAACTACACGCAGTAACTTCCGCTGATCGGATGCACTCCTAGTATCTTCAGCACCTTTTGACTTCAGCTTCAAAGCCTCCATCAGTAACCTCATATCTTCGTGGATATCCGGTGAGTGTTGAAAAACTGTGACCGTGGACCTACCTGTCCCCGTTCTGTCTCACAATCAAATAAAGGAAAGAAGAAAAATGAGAAAGCGCTAGTGAGCACAGTATCTTTCGAACGTGACAAAAAAGAAAACGCACGCGAGGTTGACGACGAGCGCATGAAAGATATATCAAGCCCAAGGGACACTCCCTGTATGGGAGTGTCTCGCATTTAAATGAAGCGCGGCCTGCCAGCTGAACAGTGGTCAACCGCCCCTTCATTATTGACTGTGTACAGCTACCGGACAATACTAGGGTGCAAGGCTTCCGTGTACCGTCCACAACTTCACTGTACTGGGTTGGGTTTATCGAGAGGAAAATCCCATTCCTATATATATGGTTGGCGTGCTAGTGCAAAAGAAATACGTGATAAGTGAATGTTCAAATTAAACCCTCGTACGCTGCTTCTGCAGGGTGTGGTAACGGGTGGTAACGGGTGGTAACGGGTGGTTGTAGTAGTGGTGGCGGTGAAGAAAGAGAAAGGGGAGAACAGTTTCGCACCTAAGGGGCTGTCTACGAAAATGTGCGGCATTAAAATCTGATGAACTTGATGTCGCGGCATGCACCATTCGAGTCAGCTACAGCATCAACGCAGTTGAAGGTGCACTAAAAGGTTTTAATGCACCTTCAACTGCGTTGATGCTGTATATGACTCGAATGGTGCATGCTGCGACATCAAGTTAGTCTTAAATTTAATTAAAACTGTCGGTAAGCAAGCGGAACAGTAGACGACAAAACAAACTTGGAAGAGTTCAGGCAGAGTTCAGTTTATGAGCAGGCAGAAGAAGAAGAGGAAGAAGAAGAAGATGAATGGGTATTCTCGTAGCATCTCAAGGTAAAGCAACCATGTAATAGCCGTTGCTCACAAGTAGCTGCTGTGTCAATTGTGTTATGCCCAGAAGCGACGAAACAACACCCTAAAGGGTGTTGCCTACCTCACCTTTTCTTCTAGAGCTGCAATGAACGCATTTAACTGTTATCATAATTCGTGGGCTTAACGCTATTTTGAAGAAAAAATGGGTTGGCATTTTCTAGTTTTCCCTTGGTACCCCCATACGGAGTGAAAATGTTTAGAGCTGGAAAGGATAAAGCGCTTTATCGACTGTCGTGCCTAACTGTATTTGCGCACCACCTGTGGCGAAAAATGTAACGCAATTGAGTCATACGCAGATAACTGTTAAGAACAGTATAATCGAGATTGTCTAGCAAAAATATAAAACACTTGACTTTTCGTTCTTGGGCGTATGAAATAGGAATCGAATATACGAAACAGCACAAATGCTGGAGTAGCCTGACACTCGCAAAACACACTAAAGAAAAAAAAAATGCCGGTCAGAGAACTGCAATAGTTCTTGTTCGATTCCAGTATGCTCACTAGCATAGGCCAGTATTTTACATCACTAACACATTGACGAACAAATGTGACAGTACCTTCAATAAACGGTGCTTGTGCTGTCTATGGCGCACTGACGTTCGCGGCGACGTCGTCCTCGAATGTACTGCTGATGAAGATGAAAACGAACGTATGCGCTTGGACATGCTGGTTAACCGCCCATTACGCCCGAAAATTCTTCTAGGCCCACGAAACAGTTGCTTCTCTTAGCAGTTCATCGGGAAATCATGACTTATGTTGGAGGACAAGTTGGCACTGCACCTGTAGTTGCGCATTTAACTTTGTACACGTGTTTACATATCTATGAACTTAGCATGCGTGATTAATTTTCGCGTCCAAGCATATTGTGTTATGCAGAGTAGCATGTCCTAACTACGGCCCAGCCTCTCTGTTACACTCCTACTGGTGTCGTTCAATCAATTCTGTAAATAGTTATGCCCTTGTAGTCGTCGACATTAACCTCTGTGGATGACCTCGTGACCGCGATCCTCCAAATTTTCGGTTTAAGTGCCTGTGTCCTCGTCAACGTGACGTCAAATCCGTGGGAGCCGGACTAGAGCCTTCAGCTGTACTCTATAAAGCAGCGTGTGCTCCCTGCTTATGCGACGATCTGTCAGAAGCGATGAAGTGCCGTTGAAAACAATCCCTCCAGGTCGGAATAATACGTTCTTCCAACCCTTCCCTAGCAGCATAATGCACTGAAAGTCGAACGCAACAGGGGCAGCCGTCAGGTGGCCGCAGGGATGGCCTCTCTCACGTGCTGCAAGCTAGAACAACAATCTTGATCAACACGTCCCCCCCCCCCCCTTATGCACCCGACTTTCAGGACATTGTGCTGCTTGGGTTGTCCGCAATATATTTTTTCTTTGTACTCCTCTATACTCGTCTTGATGAAATTTCTTTGATTCTCCCAATTACTTACACGTTTGATGGTAGACTAACGATAAATCGATGACGAACAAGGTTGCAGGTAGCACTATATTTACCATATAAACGAGGCGCGAGGCAGGCTGGTTCCTTGTGACCTCCTTTTCGGTAAAGAACTAAAAGACAACAACAATAATAAATAAAGCACATCAATCAAATACGTGGGCACATTCTCTCCCTCTTTATGTGCCATGAGCAAGGAACTACCTACTAATTTCACTTCGACTAGTAAGAAAATTGTTTCTAACCGTAATCAACATGATCATTATAAAGAACTCAGTCATACGTTCTTGTCACATGATTTTCACCGACACACATCCCAAGGCACACTCAACGGGTGTCTTGCGCTGCCTCAAGCTCGCGGCGATGCTCTTATTGCAATGCACGACAAACTATATAGCGCTGTGTGCCTGAAGCTGGTGATCTGACATCCATCGCAACTGGTCTGCATAATAGGTCTTTGTTCGAAAATGACCGATCTGTCACGCGAATGTCAAGCTCCAGAGGTATGGAAGAAGACTGCGAAAGCATGACGAGTAAAGCACCGTACCGTAAATTACATAATCGAACGCGATCGTGTGTTCGCAGTCATCAGTGATAAGCCACGGCCTTCTTTTCGTCGATGGCAATGTGGGTGGGCACATACGCTCCGAACGAGCTGTCAAAATATTCTTACCCGCTAGGGTTTTTTTTTTTTTTTTGTATCGGTTCGAGGTGTTCGCTTTCGTGGTATATATGGTATGATACGGTACGGTATAGTATGCAGAGATTGCACTCGCGGGGTGAACTGTCAGGACCTCTGTAGGAACTCGGTACTCACTGATGTGAATTCAAGATGCTGCCGTGACAACAAGATGCAACGCCATGTGCATGTGCCCCCAAATCTACCTGCGAACCGGATGAGCAAAGTATTAGTGCTTGTTGAAATTTCAAATTGTGTTTTCGCACGAGACGTCGAAGCTTTCTTCTGGCAGCCTTCAGTCGATCACACACAAACAAGTAAACTGCATAGTTACTGGGGTGTGATCACCGTACCTTAGTTTTCCTAATTAACGCTATTTCGCTGAACTTGTTGATATTCCACTTGTTGCGAACGAACTGCTACAGGACATACTTCTTCATTAACAAGCGGCTACTGTCCGACGCAGCAAAGGGCTCCAAAGTGTTCTCACACATGAATCGCTGTGTAAGATATGGATTAATGCCACATAAATGATTGCCCTTAACTCGTGCTGTGAAAATGCCATTTTATAGTGCTTCCGCAATTCAGTTTCTTCAGAACCTGATGCTTGAAAAGAGCACTGAGGTAAACAAAGACCTGTTCTTTCCTTTGTTTTGTCTTGTTTTGTTTTTTATGCACAGCCTGTCTACTAGGCCTCTCTAACTGCCACGAGCTTTCCGAGACGTCCTGTTCACTGCAATGAATGCTCTGAATGGGGTGTAACATCCCAGCATGATCGATCACTGCAGGCGGTCACGTTTCATCAGTAACTATACGAGATAGCTCCCCTACCTGCTGAAACTACACACACTACTCGCACATCCAGCATTGCAGCATTTTCAAGAACTGAAATAATTTCGTTCGTGAGGATGACTGCATACTACATATGAAGCACAGACATTATTTTGTTGCATACGTTGCTTCCTACACATTTTATCAAAACATTCTTTCACAAGTTCCTCCCGAAAGCTGTGTTTTTCTTCTTTATTTTTATTTGGGTCATTTATTTATTTACTTATTTATTTTTTAATTCTTCTTTCAAAACTTCTTTCAGTCACGTCACGACGCTTTCCAAGGCAGATGACGTAGCTCAATCAAACTCGTGCAAAAGTTTTCGGTGGCGCATAGTGAAGAGTAGTGCAGACAAATAGGCTGGCGCCGCGAGACGATTACCCCGCAGCAACCCACGAAAATGCCAGTGCATCCCTGCAATTTCCTGCAAGAGCGCCATCTATTGCAGACAGTTGCAGTAGCAGAAGCTCATCGCTTTCGCGCCAGTCCAGAGATGACGCGCAAGTCCGTTTCTCGAAGGTGGCGCTGTAAGTCGAAAACAGTGGGCGAAACATTCTTTTTTTTTTTTTTTCGAGTCGGTTGATTTGGTTCAGTTATTGTTAATGATTCGTTCAAAAGATTCGTCCATTTCGGTCCCCAGTTTCGGTTACAGGCATACCCATGACGTATCTCTGAAAAACGAATCCGAAGGAACTGATTGAACGGATCTTTCCCCGAATTACTCAATGAGAGGGGAGCCCCGACGGACGCATCCAAACGAATTAATTGAACGAATGTTCCCGTGGGTCAACCAGCAGAAGCATGCATTATGAACAGAGCCCCGTCGAATGAATGCGAAAGAACTGCCTGAACGCTCTTTCACGAAGTCAGCCAGCGAAACCATGCATTATGTACTGACCTCCGACGAACGAATCGACTGACCCAATCATTTTGCAGTTCAGTTCAGTCAGGCTTCCGGTACTATGCTCCTTCCTCTGTATATTTACTGTTGTCGGCACCATTACGGTAGAGGAAAGACAAAGCCCATCACATGCAATAAGTGTATGGAACCTGTAAGCTGTGCTTTCCGTTCCGCGTTACAGATGGCGCTATACTCACTCTCATGTGTATGTTGTATTTTTCGATGTGTCTGGGTGGGGAGTTCATATCGGAAACCATTTAAAATAAGCTTTGCAGAATCAGTGGTTAAAAAACTACTGTTCTAGGATAAACGGGTTCAGAATTTACCCAAAAGAACAACCGTTTCAAAATATTTCCGCAGATGAATACGTACAGCGTATTTCTACGCAGTGTATCGAGGATTCTACATCTTGCGATTCCGTTCTAGTCCCTTATAGGGCTTGGCGAAGCCCTATAAGGGACTAGAACGGAACTGCAAGTCTCCATGTTTCCAATAGTCTCGTTTGTGGGTCGTTTTTGCACAGTGCGGCGGTATACTAAGTAACGACTTTTTAACGACTAAGTGACAATTCCCCCGTGATTGCACTCGTTCAGGCATGCTGCTTTGTTTTCGATTTATTTCAAACAAGTGTATATGATTTCAAATGCACACGCCTGGTCATCATCTTGAAATGCTGAGCGTCCTGTTTACGTGTCAATTTGCTTGGAATGTATAAACCATTATTTGTACGTTGAAGGCAGAGATACTGCCATTTCCGTCCTCTTTACATCAGAATCTGCTTGCCGATACTCAATTTTATACTCGGTCTGTGTTGGTAGTCGTACTTTATTATCTGCATGCACGTCATTTGAGCTCTTGAGCTGCGCACGTGCAAAAGGGGCATCTAAGTGTATAACTTCTCAACGCATTCGATTCGTCGACGTTTATCTGCAGCGCGGCGAGCACAGATAACCCTAACGAGCAGGATGTTATGCAATAGAAAAATTGAGTACACAAGTGACACAGTCAGAAGGGTGTTGTCAGACTTATTCGGGCATTCAGGAAAGCTCATTTGTAGATGATATAGGCGACCCGCTTCAATAGGAGAAGGGTCATAGAGGGATTGAAGAGAATGTGTATATTGTCATCAATAGGGAGAATGCCTACAGAAAGGCTAAAGCGATGCTTCTTATGCCCAAAACGAAAAGGTGCTATCCTTTTCCAGTAGGTGATCACTTCTCTCAGGATGACGAAGTCGTCCCTCTCTCAAAGCCTCTCTTCAGAACCAGTGACAAATAAGATGCATAAAGGTTAATCACCCTTGACTTCACACAAAGAACACTTATATGAGTTGACGGTAAAGAGGCTAGTGTCGAAACGTCCACATTTCGGCTAAATGTTGAAATAAACTAGTCTTTCCTTTTTAACTATAATTTGTAGTTGAATTCTTTTTATTTCACTTATCTCTGCCTGTCTGCCTTTCTCTCTTTATATATATGTACTTTTTTTTTCTTTTTTTTTTTGTAAAAGCGCCTGATGCAGCTGATTTTGCGTGTAGCTCTGTCAACCTCTTCATCGTTCAGGTCATCTCCCGCTCTCAGTAGTCCGAAGACTGGAGTAGGTAGTTGGTGTGTATTGTCATCAGGTAGGGGAACTACCTACTCTGCAGGTAGGCCCCTTTACACGGAATCCCATTACTCTAGAAACCGACACTACATAAAACCTTTTCGCTGCTAAAAACTTCTCTGCTGCCATCGACCTATGATGCCCATGCGTGTTCATGACAAGTTCATGGTGATAAGGAAACAAAATCGAGTAAAACAGCAGAATATCTGTGGGGAGATGAATTCAATATCTCTCTCTATCCTCATATTTGAGTGAAATCAGTCAGACGATCAATCAATCGGAACAAAGAACTGTAACAACATTCTGTTCCTTAGTTCCGGCGCTTATTCCTTGTTAAAAGTCACAACCCAGGCAGCCCAATGTACTTAAAGTCGAATTCATTAGGGGTGGTCGTCAGGTGTCCTATCTGTTTGTCGCTGCCGTGCCGCGGACTACAAAACCCACCTTGACCGACCCGTCCACATCTAATGCACCCGACTTCCAGTGCATTGTGCTGCATGGGATACGCCAGCGTACGAAGAGAAGAGTAATTTGAAAGTCATTGAAGACTGATAATAACAGAAATAAATAAACCCCAAGACACAACTCAGAGGGAGACGAAGAAAATCGTCTCAATCTTACCTGTTCCTTGGGGTTTACTTATTTATTTCATAGTGATTCACCATCAGCTAGCTTGCTCATTGACTCTTCTAGGTATAATCGAAGTCTGACTGTGACAATTTATGGGATGCAAGAACGAAAGGTTCTTTCTATGCAAATAAGTCCCCTCTTGTGTCAGTTTAATTTTACCGACATTGGGGCGTCCACACCGGTCACTTTAATAGGTACTGGAGTAGCCAATATCATTCGGTGCGCCACCGTGGCGCCTGTAAATGGATGCAGACGCTCCCTATAAAGCCTGTGATGTACTCCGTACAGCGACGCACGGTTAGTAATTATCGCCTAACTGCATTGACACATATGTCGTGCAGAGCTTCGGAGTGCATTACTCATGATCATGTTCTTAATTAGAGGGGCTTACGCGGTCCAACCCTCAGCGATAATATCAAGCTTAGTAATCAGGACCGTTGTGCTGCTGTCATTACACAAGTAGCACTTTCGTATAAAACTGATTCCGGTTTAGACTCTCTTTACATTACCTTCCGTACTGCTTGGAAGTAGTCTCTTACTCTTAGCAGTGATAATCTAACAAGGTTTGCTCTTCCGCCTAAATACAGTGTGTCCACTGGTAAGCGGCACCGAATTTTTAAAGCATGTTGCAATAGTGCAAGCGCACGCTGGCTGCGCAAATGATATGTACGGCCTGGCGTACATTACCTTGTGTGGAGAATGTAACTACTTAACAAATAATTAGTTAAAATTCATTTAGTTACTTTTTAATCAGGTACGCTAGGGCAAATATTGGATAGATGGACTCACAGACGCTGGTTTACTGAGGCTGTCCTGGTTTCGGAAATTGGGTAGCTAGCATGCGCTTTGAGATATCGATCACCAAACTTTGCTGTCAATAGCGAAACTAAATGTGCCGACATCCGAGAGCGACGCGAAAAGCTTGCTGGAAGACCAACCTCCACTCTGCGTCGAAGGACTACGTGGCAATAACGAAACTTGTGTTAAAATCGCGAGTGATCCCAGATGACAGGGTCACTGACCTCAGCTATCTCCGCGTTGACATATCGCTTCCGTTGTCACTAGATGACTGAACATACAAGAATCTGTCATTTTGACGTCGTCCAAGAATTTCGGCCAGCATTATTCATTTGCAGGAATTATGCTGGGTGCCTGTGCTTCTGGCATTGACCTTCACCAGACATGGTCTCTGCCTCGTTACCAAGAAAGGATAGATGCCTCAAAATAAACCCGTGACTTTCAAGATGAGATGCTTAAAAGCACTGATAGCGTTTGAACCAAACGGATTGACAATATGGAGTCACGTCATGACGCCACGCAGAAGAAAAAAAAAA